>CM069142.1:45212053-45316386 GCA_035221665.1 Okamejei kenojei
GGATAACAAATTCCTTGTTGTTGTGAATAAAGTGTATGGCAATGCACCAATCAACATCAAGCCGAATCACATTTACTGATGAGTCAAGCTTCTTGTTCCATAGAATGGCCACACCACCTGGTATCCTACCTCTGACTATTCCCATGCCAAGGTCAGTTGTAGACTCCCCAGCCCCATGAAAGTTGTCATTGAGAACTATTATTGATAACGGAAATGTTTTCCAGAATTTAATCGACGCGTTGAGTTTATTTAATAAAGGCATAAAATTAGCATTAAATAATGCTTTGTATTTTCTGGTAATTTGAATACCCCAATACTCAAATTTTTCTGTTGCAATTTTAAAGGGGAATTTTAATAGGTGTGTAGATTCTTGAGGTTTTAACGTCATGATTTCACTTTTATTCCAATTTATTCTATATCCAGAAAAAGAACCGAATTCCTCTATTAAATTTAATAAGTTTGGTATGCTCGTTTGTGAGTTTGTAATATATAAAAGTATATTGTCTGCATATATAGACTATTTATAGCACTCAAGAAAGTCTTGCAGCCCCTTTATCCACCAGAGAAAATAAAAACAAAAAATCCTGGAAACACTCAGCTGGAAACAAACGCTAGAAACATTCATCTATGGCAAGAGAAACAGAGTTAATGTTTCACATCGAAGATCCTTGGTCATAACATGCAATAATGTTCTCCTGAAGTCCTGTTCTGCTGAATGGTCTTTGACCGCAAATGTTAACTTTCTCTCTCCATTTCTCCTGATGCTGTTTGACCTGCTGAATGTTTCCACATTTTCAGCTTTTATCCCTAGTTAAAGTGTCTAAAGTGCTTGATGGATGCTAGTAATGACAATATAGTAAGGTTAGACAGTTTACTTTGGATTTCTGTCAGATTAATGTCAACATATGGATATGTCTAAATAGATAAATTTCTAAATCAACATACAAAACTCCAGTTCAGCCTTTTTGAATACATCTGAATCATTTACACACGATAACATCTGGCATCTATGTGAATATTTTTGCAATTTGTTGCAGTTTTTTCTAAGCATTTAGCACATAGAACAGTACAGCACAGGAACAGGCCCTTTGGCCCACAATATCTATGCCGAACATGATGCCAAGACCATCTCTTAACTACTTGCACATAATCCATACCTCTCCATTCCCTGAATATCCATGTGCCTATCTAAAAAACTATTAAATACCACTATCTTATCTGCCTCCACCATCCGTGACAGCAGGTTCCAGGAACTCACCGCCCATTGCTTAAAAAACTTGCCCCGCACATCCATCTTTCATATCATATACTTAATGAAAGTCTGATCTTGTTTGTGTGTGTATATTTGGTTGTATTTACATCTTAGCAAAAACACTACGTGGTAACGATTACATTTTTACATATTCCAGTTGACATTTTTCCCGTCGAGGCCGGGATCACCTTATCTGAACATTTCATGCTTTATTTCTCGAATTAATCTAGACTCATTATTGATTAAGTCAAAAGACTTTGAAACTAAAACCACCAGCCTCAAATGATGACTTCCCAATGGCTCAGCTAGCAGCGAAAAGCTTCAGTGAAGATTTCATCCTATATTTGACATGTTATTCACGATTAAAGCTTTAAAAATGCCAACTTTCACAAGATTTTTACATATTCTGATTCACATTTTTCCCCTTGAGGCAGAGATCACTGTCGCTGAACATTTTATGCTTTATTTCTCAACTTATTACTGATTAATTACCTTGAATTTCAAACTGACCAGTTTCAAATGATGACGTCTTTGAATTTCAAACCGACCGGCTTAAACTGATGACGTTACAATGACTCGACTAACAGGGGGAGGACGAATTGCTATTGCAACACACAGGGCAAGTGCAATTGGAATTTATTTTAAAGATCACTTATTACCGATTAAAGTTTAAAAAAAATACATTCAATTTCTAACTGACCAGCTTCAACTGATGACGTCACAATGGCAGCCAACTGATGATGTCACAATGGATAGACTAGCATGGGGAGGGCGAATTGCTAGTGCAACAGGCAGGGCAAGTGCAATTGGAATTTTTTTTTTAAAGATCACTGCCGAGGGAGACAAGAGGAGTGCTGGAATCTTACGTTCAGGAATAGCTTGGGTTGGAGGACCATGCCTCCCGTGGGGGCTACGGGTAGGGAACGGGTGTGATGGGGGAACAGACCCAATGGGTCTGCACTTGGTCTAGTACATAACTAAAACTTTTTCGCCACCTTATCTGATCGGTGGTATATTTTAAAAGTGATTGAGGTTTAAAAATCTTAAAAAGGTGAGGAGGAAGAGTGGGGGAGGAGGGGCGATAGAAGGAGAGGAGGTGGGTAGGGAGTGGACAGGAGTTATGGAGTGAGGCAGGGAGGGAATCGGAAAGGAGAGGTGCGGGACAGATTGTGGGAGGGTAGGAGGTGAGAGGAGTTATGGAGGAAGGGAGGGAGCGATTGAGGGTAGGGGAAAAGAGAGGGAAGGAGAGGTGAGGGAGGGATTGTGGGAGGGGAGGAGGAGAGGGGAAAGAAGCGGGAAGGTAAAGAGAAGGGAGAGAGTGTTGGGGATAAGGGGAAACACACAATACACAATAATATTTAACACAAACATCCACCACAACATTCTTTACTGTGGTGGAAGGCAAGAAAGTTCAGCCAGTCCTCCTCCTTTGTTCACCCGTGGTCGGGGCCATGAACCCTCCGTAGTCACCGCTATGGACTGCCCGATGTACAGAGCCTCTCGCTGGGATGATCCAAACTCTGATGTCGGAATGGTCAAACACACTCCGTGGCTTGGAGTGGCTGAATCGGCACTTTCTGACCGGAGACCGCGGCTTCAGGATGTTATAGGCTGCAGGCCGGCGGTCGGAGCTCTTCTCTGGCGATCCCCGGCAAGGGATCCCAGACTCTGGATGGTAAGACCACGCCACAACCATGGCTAGAACCTCCGCAGACACCAACCCCATGATGTCAAAGTCACCAGGCCAGCGATCGGAGCACTCCTCTCTGGCGACCCCCGGCAAGGGTTCGCCTGCTCCGCGATGGAAAAAGTCCACGCTGCGCTCGCTGCCGTAGCTCTGGTCCCGACTCTGGGACAGGACGCTCCAATCCCTGCTGTAAGGCAGCGAGGGAGGCAACATGGAAATAGTCGCCTCTCCGTCGAGCAGGCGACTGAAAATGGTTCCACCCTTTTCCCCCCACACCACCCCCCACACAAGACACATCAAGCGACACCTAAACTAACATAAGATACACCAAAACACCCACAAAAAAGTCGAAATAACGAACACGCTGCTGGCAATGCAGCTGACTCACAACGCCCCCACCGACATCATTCTAGTAAACTTTCATGCACCCTTTTCAAAGCCATCACATCCTTCCTGTAGATAGACACAAAAAGCTGGAGTAACTCAGCGGGACAGGCAGCTTCACTGGAGAGATGTTTCGGGTCGAGACCCTTCATCATACATCCTTCCTGTATGTGTGCGATTGGAATTGCATGCCATATTCCAAATGCGGCCTAACCAATGTCCCAAAAAGCTGCATCATGTCTTCCTGACTCTCATACTCAATGCCCCAACCAATGAAGGCAAGCATATTATATGACATCTTTACCACTCTATCTACTTGTGCTGACACTTTCAGGGAATTATGGACTTGGACCCAAAGTTCACTCTGTATATCAATGCTGTAAAGGTTTTAAGATTAATTACATAATCTCCCCTTACATTCGACCTCCCAAAGTGCCACGCCTCATACTCGCCTGGATTAAACTCCATCTGCTATTTCTCAGCCCATTTCTGTAGCTGGTCTATATCCTGCGGTATACTTTGACAGCCTTGCTCTTTGTCCGCAACCCCAGCAATCATGATGTAATCTGTAAATTTACTTAGCAGCCCATCCATATTTATGTCCAAGTCATTTATTTATGTTACAAACAATAGATCCCTGCAGAACTCCACTGGTCACAGACCTCCAGCTTGAATATTGTCCTTCAACCAGAACCCTCAGTCTTCCATCAGCAAGCCAGTTATGAATCCATATGATCAAGTCACTGTTAATCCTGTGCATCTTAATCTTCTGGATCAGCCTACCATGGCAGAACTGATCAAATGCCTTATTATAGGCATTTATTACTAAAAGCAAATTTATTACTGAACTTTTAATGCAATAAAAGTGTCACTCATCAAAAGAGGGGAGATTTATTCAATTCCACTCACCACGAGTTGCTTTGCAGAAGAGAAGAATCTTATGGTTACAAACAGGGAAAACAGTTCAGTCAAAAGCTTTGTTATCTGGCATTGGAAAATCAGATATGCTGAGTGAACATCCAGTCTGAGAAGGGCAGTGAGAAGGGACACCTGGGATCGACATGGGCAAACTGGTATATTTGAGTAACCAACACTTACCCAGTCCAACATGTACCATGTAGCAACATTTTGCTGTGGATTGGACATTGTGCCATTAATGAGATACTTTGGGTGCTCCGCTGCGAAGCAAAAATACCCAGATTTTTTCATTCTCTCAATGTGATATCACATGGCAGCATTTGTTGCCCATCCTTACTTGCTCTTGGTCAGGTAACCAATGGATGGCACAGTGATGCAGCTAGGGGAGCTGCAGTCTCACAGCACCAGAGACCCAGGTTGATTCTGACCCTGGGTGCTATCAGTGCAGAGTTTGCATGCTCGCCCTGTGACGATGTGGGTGCTCTGGTTTCCTCCCACATCCAAAGACGTGCAGGTTTATAGGCTGCATGGCCAATGTAAAATGCCCCGTATATAGGGAGTGGATGCAAAAGTGGGATAACGTAGAACTAGTGTGAACGGGGTGATTGATGGTCGGTGTGGATTCGTGGGCCGAAGGGCCTGTTTTCATGCGGTATTTCTAAACTAAAACAAAGCTAAACCGTGCTGAACGTTCCCCTGCAATCAATCAGACAGGGAATTCTAAGGTTTTGTTCAGGGCAATGAAAGAACAGCAATGTGCGTCAGAAAGATGGGAAACCTGCAGGGAATTTGGAGATTGTATCCAAGTTACGTGTCCATCCCTCTCAGTAGCAGAGATCAGGAATCTAGAGTCTGCTGGTGCTGCAGCTTTGGGGATGCCCAGCGTGCCCATGCGTTTAAAACGGCCCTGCTTGTTGGAATCCTAAATGTAAAAGAGGAAATGCTGAAAGCACCCAACAGGCAAGGCAACATCCAAGGAAAGAGAAACAGAAGTTAATGTTCACGTTGTTTCTCATTTTACCGAAGCTGCCTGATCAGGGAGGTTTGGGGAATGTTCGAGCTGCCAGCCCTGGTCGTTGAAGTTACGGCAGCCAATGGTGAAGCTATAAAACGCAGAGATGATTTAAAGGCCAGAAGTGAGGGTATTTCTGACGGCTGGAGATGGGGAGAAATGACCGATGTTTATGTTGGAAGTTTCACTGCACAGGTGGTGACAGGGGGCAACATCAGTATGTGTCTTTTGAAAGATCAACGTTTATTGAGATCTACCTTCCATACCCATCTCAAACCAGCTGCAACTTGAGACAATGTTTTCACTCCACTTACAACGGAGAGACGCTTCGTGGAAAACTCTGACAATCACATGAAAATTGATCTTGGTTTTACGAGACACGATTGAACGAGAAGGACAAAGTGATCGAGCAACCCGTGACTCCGCGAGGAGTGGTTGCAGATTGATCAGTCCCTCATGATTATTCCAAACATTTTCACTGCATGGGAAGGGGTTGTTCGACTGAACGGTGAGCGACATGTGTGAAACATCAAACTCACAGCCCTGTCCAGATTCTAACGAGCAAAGCGTGACTCGTTAGTATTTTGCAAGGTTTTGGTTAAAAACTCACGGGAAATATAAACAAACCCCAAGCCTTTGAAGTCTGCGGTGTTGTCTATGCAACAGAGGAAATGGCAGATGTGCGATATTGGACGAACAGAGTTTCTTGCATACCTGCACAAGAGAGCCCGCTGGTCATGTATATAATACCCAGCCAGAGTAACGAACGCAAATTCTCAAGTGCGTGTATGGACACCTTTGTAATCACACAGAAGAACGAGAGAGAATGTATAAAAGACTTACCACGCAGAGGGCCGGTTTCTCAAAAAATACTGAGTCTGCCATAGTTGATGCATTGACTATCCACATGCACCAGTCTCCTGCGGTCGGTTGAAAAGTGCAGTGATGGGAATTGACTGAATGTCCACGGAGCAAACTGTCAAGAGGGGTGCCCTTCGTTCTCACACTCCGGCGAGGGAGACTCCAAGTTCACGCCACATCAGCAGATGCCAGCGCACTGAGCGGGACGAGGCAGATTATCATCTTTCGCTGCTCGCCCGTGTCAATGTTAAACTCGGGCTGGAAGCAACAATGCGACCAGCGCTGTCAGCAAGCCCAAGACTAGACCACGGCAAGATAAAGCCCCTCGTTGTGAGGATGGCTCCTGAATGCGGTGGCGGGAGCGCGCTGACTGCCCCGGGCTGAAGTGTAGCGGCGGTTCCGCGTCCCCTAGCGCACTGCCCCCGTCCACACGTGGCCGCACTCGCTGACACATCCACCGCCGCTCGCTAATGGTCTCAACAGACGCAAGGACGCACGCAGCAATCAACTGAGCAAACTGGCGAGGGATTGCTGACCATTTCTGGCAGAGCGTCCCTCACTAGCCCGAATGATCTAAAAATCCATAAGCTCTTCAGCACTTCGCAACTTGCAAGAATTGTCTTTAAGGAAGAGCCGAATTACCGATTGCTCAGCTGCCATTAACAAGCCGAAGACCTGAAAGTGAGGGTTCGCGGGCTGATATCGAGTTCTGGCCAGCGTCCACTCATCGTGCTGTCAGTGATGCCTCTGACCCTCCTACTTCTGAAACCAAGTCATAGTGGTTTCAAATCGCACGCGGGGAACGAGCGGACAAACCCAAGCTTACACTACAATGCGCCCTGAGCGGGGCGGGGCGGGGGGCTTTATTTTGACTGCTCTCTCCAGCGCTTGTAAAAGATAGTGGTGTTAGTACGGGGGGTCTCCCCCCCCCCCAGTATTTATGCCACATCCAATAACTGAAACAAATTAAAGTGTCAATTATTTAATTGCTCGCCTTTCATATTACAACAGCGAAGGCGTTGCAAGCCATTTCCTGAAGTGAAGAATTATATTAAATAAAACCTAAATGGTTGAGAACATTCGGCGGGTCAAGTAGCATCTGTGGAGCGAGAAACGTAGTCAATGTTGGAGGTGTGAGAGCACATAGTGGTTCCAACACTTAGTTTTATTTCAGATTTCCAGCATGTGTAGTATTTTTTCATTTACTGAAAAGTTATATTGCCGTTTTTTGTCATCCAATAACTACATTTTTTTCTTGTGTTTGTAACCCCTTGAAAACATAATCCCTTTATTTCTAATTCAATGTCTTGCATGAATTATAAACATACCAAAAATGTTTGCACGTACAGGACAATACAAGCCTGTACTAAAGTGTAAACTGGTTCACTTCTGAATTCTTATTGTAACACCTATAGCTGCAAGAAAGTGTGAAAGATTATGTGTGGGTTGGTTTAGGCAGAGAGGTAGGAATAGGAGGAGGCCGTTCACTCCGTCAAGACCGTTCCCAGGGCTATTTTTATTACATTCAGTTTCAGGATGTGGGCATCATAAGGTTAGGATTTATTGCCCACCCCTAACTCCCTTGGGTAGATGGTTCTAAGATGCCTTCTTGAACTGCTGCAGTCCTTCTGATGAACCTTTCACAGCAATGCTGGGTTGGAGCTGCCAGAATTTAGACCCAGTGACGATTAAATACTGGCCATATATTTCCTAGTCAGGATGGCCTGTGACTTAGAGGGGAATTTGTAGGTAGCTACATGCGCCTGTTGCCCTTGTCCTTCCCATTGGTATTGTCAGTGTAGACTGTGTAAGTCACTGCAATGCATTTTGTGAACGGTACACACTGCAGCCACTATGGGTGCTGATGATGGAGGGAATTAATGTGTGGGTGGTTAATGGGATATCAATGAAAAGGGTTGCATTGTCCTGGATAGTTTAGTTTAGATTAGTTTAGCGATACTGCACGGAAACAGGCCCTTTGGCCACAGTGTCCACGTCGACCATCGATCACTTGTTCATGTTTAAGGAAGAACTGCAAATGCTGGTGCAATTGAAGGTAGACAAAAAATGCTGGAGAAACTCAGCGGGTGAGGCAGCATCTATGGAGAGAAGGAATAGGTGACGTTTCGGGTCGAGACCCTTCTTCAAACTGTGACCCCTTCGGGTCGAGACCCTTCACTTTTTCACACTAATTCCATCTTATTCCACTTTCATTTCTGCTCCCTGCACACTCGGGGCAATTTAAAGAGACAATTAACCCATGACCCCACACAGTGTTTAGGGTATTGGAGGAAACCGGAGCAACTGGTGGAAACCCACACGGTCACAGAGAGAACATGCAAAATACACATAGATAGCACCCAAAGTCAGGATCAAACTTGGTCTGTGGCACTGTGCGGCAGCAGGATACTGTTGGGATTCCTGAAAGCTGTTGGTACTAGTCTCATCCAGGCAAGTGAAGGCTTTTCCGTCGCACTCTTGATTCATGCCTTGTGATGCTGAAATGGCCTTGGAGTATCAGATGGTAAGACATTTGCCACAGAATACCCAGCCTCTAAACTTATCAGCAAGGTATATGTGGCTGGTCCTACAGAGTTTCTGGTCTCTGTTGTATTGTACTGTTGTATTGTACCTCTGTGGTGTACCTTGCTGATGAGGGACTCATGTTACTATTTTCTAAAAGAAAGACAAACTATAAACTTTCAAATTATTGTATGTGCAAATCAGTTTTTAAAAAATCGTTCTAATGCTATAGGATGCTAGGGAGCTCACTTAAGCAATGGTTAACATGTTAATGTTTCTCACACCTACTGTGTTGGGGAGCCATTGGACTCGGACATTTTGCAGGTCCGTTCATTCCAGGCTTTGTGCAACATGAGAAAAAATTGCAAAGACAGGCTCATAGATGAAAGCTTTTCAGGCGGGATGTTATGCAGGCGGCTAGGTTTTTGCAGCAGGAAAGCGAGTACTGGCAATGGCATAAAAGAAGGCCATGGAAGAGATGGATTGCAGAACGTCACAATTAGTTCAAAGGGTGGCCCAGAGGTGTAGAGAAAGATACACTTCAATTTTTCATTATGACAAAGGAGAGGACTATTTCGGCATAATGAGTATGCTGGCACACAAAACATTCCCAACCATCCACTACATTTCTTTGGAAGCTTTTCTCCCACATCCCCAGATTCACCTACAAACTAAGAGCAGTTTATAATGGTCAAATAACTTACTAACTGTACGTCTTTGGGGTATGGGAGGGAGCCTGAGCACGAGGGATAACCCACACGATCACAGGGACAGGAAACTCCACCAAGACAGCACCAGAAGTCAGGATTGAAACTAGGTCACTGAATCTGAGAGACAACATCTCTCAGAGATGATACAAAGGTTAGTGGTTTTGCAGATATTGAAGAACGTTGTGAACGATTGCAGCACGATCTTTATTCAATTGGCCAGTTGGGCGGAGGAATGGTTGGTGGAATTTAATACAGAGAAGTGTGAGGTGTTGCATTTTGGGATGTCGAACAAGGGCAGGACCTACATAGTAAACAGTAGACTTCTAGGTAGTGTTGTAGAGCAGAGAGATCTAGGAGTACAAGTGCATGGTTCCTTGAAGTTCAAGTATCAGATAGATAAGGTGGGCAAAAAGTCTTTTGGCACTTTGACCTTCATCAGTTCATCAGTATAGAAGTTGGGAGGTCATGTTGCAGTTGTATAAGATGTTGGTGAGACAGAATTTAGAATATTGTGTTCAATTCTGGGCACCATGTTATAGGAAAGATAGTGTCAAACTTGAAAGGGTTCAGAAAAGATTTATGAGGATGTTGCCAGGACTAGACGGTGTGAGCTATAGGGAGCAGTTAAGTAGGCTGGGTCTCTATTCCATGGAGCGTAGGAGGATGAGGGGAGATCTCATGAAGAGGTCAAGAGTTCAAGAGACATTTATTATCATCTTGTATATCTTATAGAGGTATACAAAACATGAGAGGAATAGATTGGGTAGATACACAGAGTCTTTTACCCAGAGTAGGGGAATCGAGGACCAGAGGACATAGGTTCAAGGCGAAGGGGAACGATTTAATAGACAATAGACAATAGGTGCAGGAGTAGGCCATTCGGCCCTTCGAGCCAGCACCGTCATTCAATGTGATCATGGCTGATCATCCCCAATCAGTACCCCGTTCCTGCCTTCTCCCATATCCCCTGCCTCCGCTATTTTAAGAGCCCAATCCAGCTCTCTCTTGAAAGCATCCAGAGAACCTGCCTCCACCATCCTCTGAGGCAGAGAATTCCACAGACCCACCACTCTCTGTGAGGAAAAAGTGTTTCCTCGTCTCCGTTCTAAATGGCTTACTCCTTATTCTTAAACTGTGGCCCCTGGTTCTGGACTCCCCGAACATCAGACATGCCTCTAGCATGTCCAAACCCTTAACAATCTTATATGTTTCAATGAGATTCCCTCTCATCCTTCTAAACTCCAGAGTGTACAAGTCCAGCTGCTCCATTCTCTCAGCATATGACAGGCCCACCATCCCGGGAATTAACCTTGTAAACCTACGCTGCACTCCCTCAATAGCAAGAATGTCTTTCCTCAAATTAGGGGACCAAAACTGTACACAATACTCCAGGTGTGGTCTCACTAGGGCTCTGTACAACTGCAGAAGGACGTCTTTGTTCCTATATTTGATTCCTCTTGTTATATAGGCCATTCGCTTTCTTCACTGCCTGCTGTACCTGCATGCTTACTTTCATAGACTGATGGAAAAGGACCCCCAGATCCCGTTGTACTTCCCCTTTTCCCAACTTGACGCCATTTAGATAGTAATCTGACGAGGCCATTTAGATAGTAATCTGGAATAGTAATAGGAATCCGAGGGGTAACTTTTTCCCACAGAGAGTGGTGGGTGTGGGGAACAAGCTGCCAGAGGAGGTAGTTGAGGCTGGGACTATCCCATCGTTTAAGAAACAGTTGGACAGGTAATGGGTAGGACAGGTTTGGCGGGTTATGGACCAAGCGCAGGCAAGTAGGACAAGGGTAGTTGGGACATTGTTGGCCAGTATGGGCGAGTTGGACTGAAGGGCCTGTTTCCACACTGTATCACTCTATGATCTATGCCAACAGCTATACCTGACTGCATCACCATTGGGGGGTATTTTTAAGGGGAAAATATGTACCCCATGAATCACGCAAGTTTTATCATAATCATACCTCTGCAAGTGCAAATAAATTAGTTTACAATTTCTATGAAGCCATGTCCTACCCGTGTTTGCACAAGCTGTCTTTGAAGCAATGGAAAAGTGCAGATGTGAATCAATCAAAGGATTATGCTATTGCGAATTATGACGTTGACCAGAGATACCAGAGACTGTAGATGTTGGAATCTGGAACAAAATAAATTGCTGTTGGAACTCAGCGAGTTGAGCAGCATCCGTAGAAAGAAAGAAATTGTGAACCCCAGTCCTCACGCAGGGTGTCAACCCAAAACACCAACAATTCTTTCCCCAACCCCCCCCCCCCCCCCCCCCCCCCCCCACCCCCCCCCAGACCCCTCACAGATGCTGGTTGACGCACTGAATTCCCCAAGTCGACCACATAATGTCATTTTGCAGTAAGAAATGTTGGTCTGACCTCATACAGGACTGGCTCACACAGAAGCATTTAGGGCTATTTTAAAATTGTAACAAAAGCAAAGACCAATTTTTAGTAACATATGATCCACAGGACCTTAAATTTCTTTGAAGACAGAGTACATCTTCAACAATATGCATGCATGTATCCTCTTTATTATACAACATAGTTGAGGGATTCTACCAAAGCAGCAAGAGGAACAGGAACACCCGCAGACGTTGCATTATATTATCCCAGCATGGAGGAGGTCCTTCCCATGAAATTGCTTTGGTATAATACTACTAGTTTTCTCCCCTTTGCACTGTAACTTCTCCCCTGTGATGAACTTATTCCATTCACTTTTGAATGTTACTATTGAATCTGGTTCCTATATGTTTTCAGTCAGTGCAGACCAGATCACAATAAATCACAATGAAAAATGAACAGTTCCACAATTTGCCTACGGACCATTTGTCAGTCACATTTAACCTCTAGTCCATATACTATATACCACTCAAAACTATTCATGAATATGTCTATCGAATATTCCCATGATCATTGTTTAATGGAGAACGATTGTACCTTTCCCAGTGTGCAGGAAGGAACTGCAGATGCTGGTTTCTCTCGAAAAAAGGAATGGGCGACGTTTCAGGTCGAGACCCTTCTTCAGACTGTCAGGGGAGAGGGAGATACAAAGATAAGGAAGTATAAGGTGTGAAAATGCGACAAAGGGGATGTAGATCAAGGAGAATATAGAATAGATCATTGTTAGTTAGGAGGAGGTAACAACAAAGCAAACAGATAAAATGTAAATGAGGACAGTCGGACTGGTCGGAGAACTGGGAAGGGGGAGGGATAGAGGGAGAGGGAAACCAAGGGTTACTTGAAGTTAGAGAAGTCAGTATATATACTGCTGGGGTGGAAGCTGCCCAAGCAAAATATGAGGTGTTGTTCCTCCAATTTGCGCTGGGCCTCACTCTGACAATGGAGGAGGCCCAGGACAGAAAGGTCGGTGTGAGAATGGGAGGGGGAATTAAAGTGTTTAGCAACAGGGAGCATCTTGGTCTAACCGATATATAGGATCCACTTTGGGAACAGCGGATACAGTAGATGAGGTACAAGTGAACCTCTGCCCCACCTTAAATGATTGTCGGGGTCCTTGGATGGAGTCGGGGGGGGGGGGGGGGGGGGGGGGGGAGTATAGGAACAGGTGTTGTATCTCCTGCAGTTGCAGGGGAAAGTACCTGGGGAGGGGGTAGTTTGGATGAGAAGGGACGAGTTCACCAGGGTGTGGTGGAGGGAACGATCTCTGCAGAAAGTAGTGGAGATGGGAAGATGTGGCTAGTGGTGGGATCCCATTGAAAGTGGCGAAAATGTTGGAAGATTATGTGCTGTATGCGACAGCTGATGTGGTGAAAGGTGAGGACTAAGGGGACTCAGTCCCCATTGCGACTGGGGAAGGGTGAGCAAGAGCAGAGCTGCGGGATATCGAGAAGACCCTAGTGAGGGCCTCATCTTTGATGGAAGAGGGGAACCCTCGTTCCCTAAACAATGAGGAGATCTCAGATGTCCTGGTATGGAACACCTCATCTTGGGCGCAAGTGCAGCGTAGATGGTTCCTCCCGCAACTCTATGGTGATCTCGTCCCTTCCCACCCAAACCATCCCCTCCCCAGGTACTTTCCCCAGCAAACGCAGGAGATGCAACACCTGTCCCTATACCTCCCCTCCCGACTCCGTCCAAGGACCCCCACTACCTTCAAATCGTGCTAGTGTACAGGAATCGCTGGTCAGTCGGTCGGCCAAAGGGCCTGTTTCCATGCTGTATCTTTTAACTAAACTAAACCAAAGTCCACATTGCAACGGACACAGCCATGCTGGGAAAATTCTTCTATAAAGTTATCAATCTGAGTCTCTTCACGAGCACAATCTTGCTACTTTTAGAGAGCAGCAACTTTGGCTGTTTACTTACTAAACTTGATCATTGTGACAGGAAGGATATGCTCAGGTGGGGGTGCGGAATGTGGTGAAGGACTAATTTAAATGATGTTAACATTGAAATATAATCCACGAGGCTGACAGAAGGAAAAAAACCAGAAGACTTTGCACATAAATTTACGACCAGTTAATGGATAATGAAAGTGACACCAAATCAAAAAGCATTTACAGGATTATTATTAATTGTCAAATATAGCTGATCTAAATAGCTGATAGGTTCCTTCAAGCTGCATAAATAGCTGGAATAGGAATTCACACACAACAGGTACTAAGTGGCAGAGATTTCTATGAGCTATATATTAGGGTGTGGGCACATGGAGCTGTGAGTTTGTATAACACTGCCTATTTGATGCAGCCAGGTTTCTTTCTTTGAAATGATTTGGCCTACCAGATCCATTACCAAGCAATTTGGCCAACCAGACCTATTACAAAGCTATTAAATGTATATCAAAAGGTAAAATTTAGCAACGTGCACTTCTGGCCAAAATATTAGAGGAAAAATCCTATTATTTGCCCATTAAATGTTTTCTTGGCACATGGATTGTGCTTAAATGTGGCTTTATGAAATTTACCTTTCCATCTTTTTCACTGCTTTGTTTTATAATTACCTCATGGATTTTGCATTTAAATTAATTTTATATCAGTAACAGGCCGAGGGAAGAGAGACCTGTGGGAGGGGTTGGGGAGTGGGGGTCGGTATACTGAGCAAACACCATTTCAAAAATTGTTCCCATGCAGATACTGTAGGTTTGAGAGCCAAACGAGTGAGATTTAAGATAATTGACAAAAAAAAGCGATGAGATCTTTCAGCAGGTAAGTTGTCCAGAAAACTCTTCTGAAGAAGGGTCTCGACCTGAAACGTTGCCTATTCCTTCTCTCCATAGATGCTGCCTCACCCGCTGAGTTTTTCCAGCATTTTGTATTTACCTTCTTTTTGTAAGGTCATTTTCAGAATAAATTTCAAAAAGGAACTGGACATATACGTGAAAATGAAAAGTTTGCAGAGATATTGGGAAAGAGCAGCAGAGTGAGACTAATTGTTAAGGGCTTGTCCCACTTTCACGACCTAATTCATGACCTTTTTTACTCGTGGATATTTTTCATCGTGATAGAAAAACGTCCCGACCTACTTGATGCCACGTAGCATCACGGCCTGCTACGACCTGCCTACGACCTCCTACCACCTCCTACGACCTTGTGACGACCATGTTGTGAGTAAGAGTCAAGGGCAAACTTAGCAGGGGTCGTCGTGAATTAGGTCGTGAAAGTGGGACAGGCCTTTAAGTCTTTCAAAGAACTCTGCAGTGAAATTCTAAGAATTATCACTTCAAAAGCAGAAAATCTATCATTGTTTCCTGTGGCCAGACCTAATTTGGGTCACAAACAGTTGTTTTCCATTACGAAGGTTGACTGTGATCAGCTCAAACCTTAGAAGAAATGGCAATATTAAAAAAAACACATTTCTGCCACCAGGGAAGGTAGGTTGAGGTGTCAATGCCTAGTAAGGGGGTAAATGGGAAGGTTATGTGCGAGGCAACCCAGCAGCAAAATCCGAATGTGTGAGAGCTTTGGGCGATCACCCACAATCAAATACGCAATACACGCTGTGTGGAAAGTATTTTTTTCTGTTAGGTCCACCATTTGGAGATACACAAGAAGGGAAGGGATATTGGACCTGAATTTGCAAGAGGTGTACTAAGAAATAGTGAGAAGTCAGAAGAGGAGGCTTTGGCTTGGGGATTGTTAAGATATGCAGGAAATGGTGTTGGGTAGACTGATAGAACTGAAGGCTGATAAATCCCCAGGGTCTGATGGTCTGCATCCTAGGGTACTTAAAGAAGTGGCTCTAGAAATCGTGGACGCATTGGTGATAATTTTCCAATGTTCTATAGATTCAGGGTCAGTTCCTGTGGATTGGAGCATAACTAATGTTATCCCACTTTTTAAGAAAGGCGGGAGAGAGAAAACAGGGAATTATAGACCAGTTAGCCTAACATCGGAGGTGGGGAAGATGCTGGTGTCAATTATAAAAGATGAAATAGCGGCACATTTGGATAGCAGTAGCAGGATCAGCATGGAATTACAAAGGAGAAATCATGCTTGACTAATCTTCTGGAGTTTTTTTAGGATGTAACTGGGGAAATGAACAAGGGAGAGCCAGTGGATGTAGTGTACCTGGACTTTCAGAAAGCATTTGATAAGGTCCCACATAGGACATTAGTGGGCAAAATTAGAGCACATGGTATTGGGGGTAGGGTGCTGACATGTATAGAAAATTGGTTGGCAGACAGGAAACGAAGAGTAGGGATTAACGGGTCCCTTTCAGAATGGCAGGCAGTGACTAGCAGGGTTCCGCAAGGCTCGGTGCTGGGACCGCACCTATTTACAATATATATTAATGATTTAGATGAAGGGATTGAAAGTAACATTAGCAAATTTGCAGATGACACAAAGCTGGGTGGCTGTGTGAACTGTGAGAAGGATGCTATGAGGATGCAGGGTGACTTGTACAGGTTGGTTGAGTGGGCAGATGCATGGCAGATGCAGTTTAATGTGGATACATGTGAGGTTATCCACTTTGTTGGCAAAAACAGGAAAGGCAGATTATTATCTAAATGGTGTCAAGTTGGGAAAAGGGGAAGTACAACGGGATCTGGGGGGTCCTTGTTCATCAGTCACTGAAAGTAAGCATGCAGGTACAGCAGGCCATGAAGAAAGCAAATGGCATGTTGGCCTTCATAACAAGAGGAGTTGAGTATGGGAGCAAAGAGGTCCTTCTGCAGTTGTACAGGGCCTTAGTGAGACCACACCTGGAGTATTGTGTGCAGTTTTGGTCCCCTAATTTGAGGAAGGACATTCTTGCTATTGAGGGAGTGCAGCGTGGGTTCACAAGGTTAATTCCCGGGATGGCGGGACTGTCATATGTTGATAGAAAGGAGAGGCTGGGCTTGTATACTCTAGAATTTAGAAGGATGAGAGGGAATCTTATTGAAACATATATGATTATTAAGGGTTTGGACTCGCTAGAGGCAGGAAACATGTTCCAGATGTTGGTGGAGTCCAGAACCAGGTGCCACAGTTTAAGAATAAGGGGTATGCCGTTTAGAACGGAGATGAGGAAATACTTTTTCACACAGAGAGTTGTGAGTCTGTGGAATTTTCTGCCTCAGAGGGTGGTGGAGGCCGGCTCTCTGGATGCTTTCAAGAGAGAGTTAGAGATAGCGGGGACAAGGGATATGGGGAGAAGGCAATAACGGGGTACTAATTGTGGAATGATCAGCCATGATCATATTGAATGGCGGTGCTGGCTTGATGGGCTGAATGGCCTACCCCTGCACCTATTGTCTACTGCAGCCTATGGTTAATGGTGCACCACCTTCACTCCAATATATCACTGATATTTGCCCATTCTAAAATGTCATTTGCTACTTCAAATATACCATTGACTATGAGTATCTACTCTCCAGAGTATAATATTCCAAAGAATGACAAGAATCATGAGTAATGAATTTCTACTGATTACTATCCTAATTATTTGTTCCCTTATCGTCCAGTAATAATCCTTAACTCCACTGTCTCCTGCCTAAGGAAACAGCAACTTGTATCTTTCAATGCATGCAGAACGTCTCCAATTTTCGAAACTCCAAGGATAATCTAACACATTCTCTCATCAAGACAAACTGACTCCAAGTCAAGTCGAATTTGCTTTGAGCACAGAGACCAAAACAATTCACAGATCTTCAAGTGGGGTCTTAATGAAACATTTTACAACTTCTACAAGGTTTCCTTACCCTTGTGCACCAACTATCTTGCAATAAGGGTCACACAACATGTACCTTTCTTATTGTTTGCTGGACCTGCATGTTTACCTGTATATACTTCGTGAACCGATACATCAAGTTCACTCTGTACACCCACATTTACTAATTTCTTATTGTTTACATTGCACTGTGTTCTTTTGCTCTTCGCGTTGTAGTGACTAACCTCACATGTTCCCACAATTTTCTCTATATACCACCATTCTTGCTGTCTCCCTTTGCTACTTTTCTTTCAGCACATGCTTGGTTTCTGAAATATGCTGTCCCCTCTAGTTTGATTGGCAAACTATCAAATACAAAAGGAAGAAAAAGTTTATTTTTCAATTTCATCTCATATGACTATATGATGCTCTGTAAACAATGAAGATTCGGAAGTGCAGTTAACATTGTAACATAAAAGCAAGTTGTGGACAAGATTATATATATCCAACAAATAAATGACCAGGTTTACTCTCAGTCATTGACCTTCAACATCTGTTTGAAACCCAGTCTCTCATCACCAAGATAGTTGGGATCTATATTGACCCCAGACTTAAATAGAACATCCATTAATAAGTAGTTGCAAGGAGCTTGACAGGCACTAAACATTCTATAGGATAAGGGGGAAATCTTTTAGGACCAAGATGAGAAAAAACATTTTTCACACAGAGAGTAGTGAGTCTCTGGAATTCTCTGCCACAGAAGGTAGTTGAGGCCAGGTTATTGCCTATATTTAAGAGGGAGTTAGATGTGGCCCTTGTGGCTAGAGGGATCAGGGGTTATGGAGAGAAGGCAGGTACGGGATACTGAGTTGGATGATCAGCCATGATCATATTGAATGGCGGTGCAGGCTCGAAGGACCGAATGGCCGAATGGCCTACTCCTGCACCTATTTTCTATGTTTCTATGTTTCTATGACAAAGGGATCACTTACCGACTCCTCACAGCTTCTACACCATTTCTGAAGTACGTCAGAAATGTAATGAAACATTTATCACTCGCTTAGATGTGTGGAGCCAGTGTAACTCTCAATGAGCTTAGTAAGGCCTGGGCCAGAGCAATTTGCCTGATTGATGCTCTGCTATTGAACTGACAACATACCCACTGTGCAACCAGAACATTGTTGATTCTGACCAATCTTCAAACTAGACCACATAAAATGATGGTGCAGCATTTAAACTAATGCTAGTTTTAAACTAGCAAGCTAGAGACACATGTGTTCAAATCTCACCATAGCACCTATGGAGTTTAACTTTAATTAATCTGCTGGATTTTTGTTGAAAACATATTTTGTTCAGTAAGAGATAGATAGATAGAAAGTGCTGGAGTAACTCAGCGGGTCAGGCAGCATATGTGGAGAAAAAGGATGAGTGACATTTTGGACCCTTCTTCAGAACACTTCTTTAGTTTAGTAATGTCTCTCCAAGCCCCACAAGTGACTCCAATACCACAACACGTGACTCCAATACCACAACATCACTTCAATGGCCTCATAGTCCACTTGTTCAAGAGCAATTAAGGATGAGTAATAAATGTTGGATTCACCAGTCGTAGCCAGACATCCATCCATCCATCCATCCATCTCTAAAACTTTGATCTTGTGCTCTTACGGTTTGCGCGGTTTTTCCATTTGCGCAAAAATGGTACGAGATAGCACTACGATTTTGCGACGGGTTACTCACCATTCTCCTGTGCTGTGATGCAACAAGTTTTGTTCCGATCAGTGGTATATTATAAAAGTTATCAAGGTTTAAAAATCTTAAAAAACGCCCGTGAGCAGATTAATTCCGTCAGCGCCACGCAGATTGGTCTCTTCTCATGTCAGTCAATGCCACGGCAGGGATGGCGATGCTCCTTCCTGCCCCACTGGCGGCGGCTGTCCCACCTCACTCACAAACTCCTCTCTCCCCTACTCACAGTAACTTATCTATCATCTTCCCCACCACTGGCGGCGGCCCCGGGGGTGGGGGGAGGGTTCAGTGGAGGCCCAGTGGATGCTCGGTGGAGGCTCAGTGGAGGCTCAGTGGAGGGCCTGGTCCCGTCTCTCTCTCCCTCATCACTCACCCCTCTCCCCCACTGGCCCTCTGTGGCAATGGTGGTCCCGTCTACCCGTCCCTCCCGGGTCCTCCTCCTCCACCGCCGCCGTTGTGGTAACTCCCCCTCACGGCCTTCTCGGAGATCTTCTCTACCAGCTCATCGAAACTCGTGGTGCCCACCGTGACGAACACCGACTCCACCCCACCCCCCGCAGCCCAGCCCAGCGGCGACAGCAAGCAGGGAAGCAGGGATGCTGGTAGGCAGGGCGGGGATGGGCCGAGCGGCAGCGGCGGGCAGTCAGACAGGACGGGGACAGGCCAAGCGGCGGCTGAGCTGGGGTGGGCTGAGGGAGGGAGGCAGGGTCGGGTTGCACGGTGGCCGAGCAGTTTGCGTGTAAGTTTGCGTAACTCACACACACACAATGCAAACGATGCATGTATATTTGATTAAGGTTGAAGGCTGATTTGAACAATGGGGGGTACACAAAAGCTGGAGAAACTCAGCGGGTGCAGCAGCATCTAAGGAGCGAAGGAGATAGGCGACGTTTCGGGTCGAGACCCTTCTTCAGACTGATTTGAACAATGCTGAGTTCCACCTTGTCTTTTCAAAGTTACTCAGCTAGTCAGAGTTTCACAATCATTCAACAGATTTTAAACAACATATTAATTAATAAAACTTAATTGACCCTTCATACCATTTGCAAGAAGTGATCAACTTTTTTTCCTGGAGGTCAAGTGCACAAATATATCAATCTGCATGGTCTTTCAAAACATTTCAGTTGAACCACTAATTTCTCTGTTTAATCTTTTTGAAGTGACAACACTCACCACCAATTCAATAGGACAGTTGAAGAAGAGCAATGACATCAGCTGCCCACATCCCAAAAATTAGTAAAATATTTAAAGTGTTATAATGTTAAACAGGGTCTGGTATTTCAGAAAATATAATTATCTCTCACTCCCCACGGTCCAACTCACGATGTGTTAGTTGGTCATGGTGGCGACAACAGTGAATGCACTCCGTTTAGTGGTTCTACATCAAAAGAAATTTGCTCCAAACATTGTCAGCATTTGTGCAATGATATCCATGTCAAATACGCATTGAGAGATTTAACTCCTGTGCTGGAATTTCTTGGAGAGCTGTCCTGCGGAGGTGAGGTGTCTGTCAATTATGTCTTGAGTAGGCTGCTCCATAAGCAGTTCACCAGATTGGAAAGACATTGAGTGTTCTTCCTAGCTGCATGGAAGCAACCTCAGCAAATATCTAGGTAGGAAAGAACTGCGGATGCTGATTTAAATCAAAGGTAGACACAAAATGCTGGAGTAACTCAGTAGGACAGGCAGCATCTCAGGAGAGAAGGAATGGGTGATGTTTCAGGTCGAGACCCTTTTTCAGAATCAGTCTGAAACGTCCCGAAATATCATGTGAAACAGATATGTGAAGAGAAAAAGGTTAGTTAAAACAGTAACTAAGAGGGAGTTAGATGTAGCCCTTGTGGCTAAAGGGATCAGGGGGTATGGAGAGAAGGCAGGTACAGGATACTGAGTTGGATGATCAGCCATGATCATATTGAATGGCGGTGCAGGCTCGAAGGGCCGAATGGCCTTCTCCTGCACCTATTTTCTATGATTCTATGATCACCCGTTCCTTCTCTCCAGAGATGCTGCCTGTCCTGTTGAGTTGCTCCAGCATTTTGTGTCTACCTCAGCAAATATCTATTCTGTCCAGTAGGTCTGACGGCTGAGAGTTGGTTAGACAGGGTACATTTCACCCAGTCTCTGATTTGTACCTCAAACCCACAACCTCCAACTCAGAGGCATATGAGTGATCACTGAATCACAGCTAATAATGCACATGGATGCTTTTGAAAAAGTCTAAATTGGAACTTGCAAGTTTGACTTTCAACAGGAAAAACTAATCTGCAAAGTAAATACCATTGTCATCCCTAAACAAAAGAACACCGAAGAGAAATAAAATTGCATGCAAACACATCTTTCATCACATAAGTCATAATCCTACAGTGTCAACCGTGGACAGAGAATAATTACAGGATCTCCTTGATTATCTCCCTTTAAAACAATGCTAGGAACTAAGAGAGGACTGTCAGCAAATATACATAGAAATGTAAATCGATAAGGCACTCGGCCGCCAGCTAACACCAAACAACACAGACCGCATTGCTTCAAACAATTTATGATCTGCTGATGAGGACCATTTTGATTTAACATGCATTGCACTTGAGCTTCTGCCTTCCACTGGAGAGGGTTATTGCAGTTTATTGTCAAGTGAATGGATGTTTTTAGACTTAAGGGCTTGTCCCACTTGGGCATCATTTGTGCGTCATTTACGCGACATAATTTACACGTCACGACGCACGACGCACGCATGGTGCACATTACGCGTGCATGGTGCATGGTCCCAGGATTTTGGGATGTACAAAATCTTTGCGCGCCATCTGCGTGACACGCAAATGACGCCCAAGTGGGACAGGCCCTTTACCTGGAAAAGGATCCTTCTTTTTTACACCTCCCCCTCTGTCAACACTTTTAACGTTGGCCAGAGTGATGTTTTGGTGGTGAGATTATGATATTACCACACAATGCTGTCACTGTTAAAATTGCTTGGATATTAGAAACAGAAGCAGGATTTGGGGCTTTTGTTTTCTTAAACATGCTTTGCCAGTTAATAAACCCATGGGTAATCTTTGACTTCAGCATTACTTTTCTGCAATAACCCCATAACCTTTGATCCCTTTAATATCTGAAAGTCTTTTGATATCTGCCTGGATTTATTCTGTAACTGAAGCTGCACAATCTTCAGGACTCTGAGCAAAGACATTTCTTGTCATCTCAGTCCAGAATGGCCAACTCCTTATTTTGAGTGTGACCCCTTGTTGTAGACATTACCGCCAGGAATAACATCATTCTTACATCCCCTCTGTTAAATCATTAAGAATTTGTTGTTTCAATGAGATCACCTCTCATTTTCCTAAACTCTAAGGAGCATAAGGCAAATCCATTTAACCTTGCCTCATAAATGAATCATCCCAAGAACCAATACAGTAAATCTTCAACGCACACCCTCTGACACAAGTGCCTCCTAGCTTGGAAAGGAAGTTTAGACCAGCCCAATATAATTAATGTAAGATATCTTTACTGCTGTGCCTGAATCCTCTTGCAACAACAGGCCGTGGTGTTGTTTACCTTTTGAATTACATGTTGAACATGCATGTTGAATCTGCAGTGATTTTTGTGCAAGGCCACCCAAATCCTTATTTTGACCTTGTTGGTTAACCTTAGATAAGCTGAGTTTGGCAGCTTCCCACATCAAGGAGTAAATTCCTTTCAATGGTTCACCTGCTTGCAGTGCTCCAGCTGGGTGGAAATTGTCTTTGGACAGTAATGCAAAACAGATTATAGCAAATTGTCCATGCTTCATAAACTCTAATCCATTGAAGCCCTACGTTACATTCCATCCATCATCGGTGGCCACTCGAAACGAGTATGACTGTCCTCTCCATAGGGTCGCCTATTTGTGGGTCTGCAGATGTCTGTAGAGGCCGATCCGCGATCCACACACCTTGATGCAATGTGGGCAGTGGAGACTGGCGGTGTTTGGTGGTCGTCGAGTCCCTTTCTCTCGCTCCTTAAGGTGCTGTCGCTTTGTCTCTGCGACACGGCGTAATTACATTTCGTTAAGTGCAGCTCCTTCCTGCATGGATTTCCCCATGAGCGCCTGTCCAGTGCAATGTGCTCCCAGTTGCTTGATGTGATGTGAAACAGGTACTTTCCTTCACCTTAGAATGCTTCACAGTGTTTCAGTTCAAAGGGAGCTTAAAGGCCCTGTCCCACTTTCCCGAGTTGTTCACAAACTCTCCCAAGTTTTCCTCTTGATTCGAACTTGGGGAATGTCGGGTAATATCGGTAGCGAGCTCGTAGGAGCCCGTAGGAGTCCGTAGATGTTTCGTAGCGGCTCGTAATGCCAGCCGTAGGAACTCAGGGCATCGGGTAAGTCGGGACGTTTTTTCAACATGTTGAAAAATGTCCGCGAGTAAAAAAAATAACCCCGAGTACCTATGAATGGCTATTACCTTAATTCTCCGAGTTCGAATGAAGGGGAAAACTTGGGAGGGTTCGTGAGAAACTCGGGAAAGTGGGACAGGACCTTAACATCCGTGAAAGTGCTTCAGTTCAGACAGAGCACACTATCCTTAGTTATAAGCAAGCATCTGGAGAACACAATTCTCACTGAAATTCTGCTTATATTTCACATGTTTATTGCTACTAATTTTATTTTTTACGTACATTGTCTCTGTAGTAGTAACACTATATTCTGCACTCTGTTAGTTTCTCTTAGCATTACCTGTTGGATTTGTGCTTGGTTTGATTATACCCATGTATAATATGATTTGCCAGGACAGTATGCAAAACAACGTTTTTCACGGTGTCTCAATGCACATGACAATAATAAACCAATACCAATAAATTTTGTGTGAACTCCATGCTCTGGATTAGCCCGCGATCATAGCTCTGGGATTCAAGAATGTTCTGCCAAAACTGTGTTTAAAAAAGATGTTTTGGAAACCAATTGCTTTTTGGTTAAAAGAATTGCAGTGAATCATGCAATCACATAATGGGTACAGACAGGAGGCCACTTGGCCCACTGAGTCCATACCGTGGCTAAATAAGAGCAATTCAGTTAATCCCTCTTTACCACCTTCACTGTGCACTGCATATTCCTTTTTTATGAATATATACCCATCTCCCTTTGAATACAACAGTTCAACCTGCTTCAGCCACTGCCCTTACAGCACAACCCACACTATAACTACCAAGAGTGTAAAAAAGTAATTTTTTGTGTCACATTTAATTATTTTACCAATCTCCATCATTCTATGTGTCCTTGTTCTTGACCCCACTGTCAACAGTAACAGTTTTTCTCTACCTTCTCTGTTCATGCCGTTCATTATTTTAAACCTCTAATAGATTATTTAACAGACTCCTTTGCCCCAAGGAAAACAAGCCCAACTTTCTCGACCTATGCACATGACCAAAGTCCACCATTCCTTAAATGATTTTGGGAAAAAAACTCTTCTCCATCTTTCTAATACCCTTACATTTTTCCAATGTTTGGTGCCAGAACTAGACATACTATTTCATTTGTAAACAAACCATGACTTCCATGCCCTTGTACTTTATAGCATTGATTATAAAGCCATGATCCCATATGTTTCTTTAACCATTTTCTCAACCTGGATAGTCACCTGGATGTCTATCTTTGGTATAAACCAGCATCTGCAGTTCCTTCTTATTATATGATCGTATAAACCATCAGTCACATCATCCCCTTTTCTCCCCCTACATTTCACAGGCACCGCTCACTCTATGATTCTCCGATCTGCACTTCTGTCCCAATCCACCACTCACGTCCCATGGCATCTTCCCATGCAACTAGAGGAGATGCAACACGTGCCCATTTACCTCTTTCCTTCCCACCATCCAGGTGTCCAAACAATCAATCCAATTGAAGTTGTGAGTCACTTGCAATACTTCCGATCATTATATTCTTTAAGAAGAGGAGATGGCAATGGTGAAAGGTTTTTTAAAAACATCAAACTGAAATCTGAAAATCTGAAAATACTCCACTGGTTAGTCAGCATCTGAGAAGAGGGATGCAGTTAATTTTGCAGATCAATGACTCTGTTTCTCTCTCCATAGATACTGGCTGATCTGCTGAAAGGAGAGCATATAACTTCAAAAAAGTAGATGCTGGAAATCTGAAATGAAAGCAAAAAAATGCTATAAACCTGAGTTTGTTATAAACCTGTTAGTCATCAACAGTGGAATAAACAGTTAAAGAGAGAAAACAAGTCTGTTTTGAAAGAGGTTGGAGGAAGGATGGATAAGCCTTTAGGGAATTTCTCCGAGAATGGGTCAGGTCACTATGGGGATATAAGAACTGCAGATGCTGGAATCCTGAGCAAAAGACAAAGTGCTGGAGTAACTCAGTGGGTTAAACAGCATCTAACCTAACTAAACTAAAGGAAACTAAAGTAAATTAAAACTAAAGCATCTGTGGAGGGAATAGACAGACGACATTTTGGGTTGGGATCCTACTTCAGACTCAAGAACCTTGAGTCCTAACCTGGAAAGTCATCTGTCCATTCCCTCCATGGATGCTAAATTATTCAGAACTCTTCCCATATTCATGGTCAGTATTTCCTTCCAGATTTTAAACATTTTATCACAAGTGCTGGTAATGCCTTTCAAATAAATTCATGTTCCCAGTGACATTCAGTGACCCAATGACTGATCCTTGTTTTCAAAAGCATTTTATAATCTCCCACCATGTCCCTGATATCCTCACTTCCAGCATTTTGAGTTTCCCTGATGTTAACTAGTCCACCACGGCATGCAGTGAATTCAGCTGCCTGAACACTTAGGGTGGCACAGTGGCTCAGCTGGTCGAGCTGCTGACTCGGAGCGCCAGAGAACCAGGGTCGATCCTGATCTCGAGTGCTGTCTGTGTGGAGTTTGTATGTTCTACCTATGACCAGGAGAGTTTCCTCTGGGTGTTCCTGCTTCCTCCCACATCCCAAAGAAGTGCGGGTTTGTAGGTTAATTGGCTTCTGGAAATTGCCCCTAATAGGGTGGGATAACATGGTGGACGGAGGAATGGTTGATGGAATTTAATACAGAGATGTGTGAGGTATTGCATTTTGGGACGTCGAACAAGGGCAGGACCTACACAGCAAATGGCAGGCCTCCGGGTAGTGTTGTAGAACAGAGGGATCTAGGAGTACAAGTGCATGGTTCCTTGAAGGTCGAGTTGCAGATAGATAAGGTGGTCAAAAAGGCTTTTGGCACTTTGGCCTTCATCAGTCAGAGTATTGAGTATAGAGGTTGGGAGGTCATATTGCAGTTGTATAAGATGTTGGTGAGACTGCATTTAGAATATTGTGTTCAGTTCTGGGCACCATGTTATAGGAAAGATATTGTCAAGCTTGAAAGGGTTCAGAAAAGATTTACAGATGTTGCCAGGATTAGAAGGTGTGAGCTACAGGGAGAGGTTGAGTAGGCTGGTCTATATCCCTCCAAACAGTTAGGACAGGTTTAGAGGGACATGGACCAAGAGTAGGCAAGTAGGGCTAGTGTAGCTGGGACATTGTTGGCCGGTGTGGACGAGTTGGGCCGGAGAGCCTGTTTCCACAATGTTTCACTCTATGACTTTATGACTCTAAAAGAGGTCTCAGACTTGTGCTTGGCTACCGTACAAAGTCGCTGTCCTGGGACCAGTACCGAACATGCCACCTGACTGGTACATGTCAGCCCCTGCCCTGGGCGCAGCCCTATCTTGGGCCAGGACTTGGATAGTAGCCTGCCTTCAACCACAGTCCCTGCCCTGAACCTGGAGCCAGATGCAGCTTCTGATGTGAGCCCCTGGGCACAGCCTCTTCCAGGCCTACAGACATGTGTCTGGACACAGGCACAGTCCCAGTCATGGACTTGGACACCGATCGAGTCCATTACTTGGACCTGGACCAGGAGACTGCCCCTACCCTGGACCCTAAACCCTGACAGCATTTCTCCTGTCCTGGGCCTAGCCCAGGCTTTACCTAGTTTCATTTCTTTGGCATAGTTCTCAGGGGAAAAAACTTCAGTGTGGAAGACCAGTGCAGCAGCGCATGAAACTTTGAAATTCTCAACCAAAGGCCTTCAAATACATTTTTGCTAAAGATTCGAGCATCCGCAATCTCTTGTGTCTCCAAACACAACATTTGTTGGCCGGTGGTGAATGATCCGACAAACACATCTTTATAGAGACTGACCAAATTCCCAGTACTGATATCCTGGCACAGCATTTTGAAATATTCAGATGCAGAGGGCTGCAGGAGTTTCACCACATCAAGTTTCAGAAATATGTTCCTTGTCTACAAAAGCAAAAATCCAACGCAAGCAAAACATTTAATGATTTTTCTGCAAAAAACAGCATGCAGAAATCCTTTTCTCAGAATCAATTTGGACCATTATCATCCATCTGCTGCTGAATATTCTGTTTGGAATTAACTGCTATATTTTTCTTTGGCTGTAATCGATATGTCATCTTTATTTGACTTCACTCCTTAAGATTAATTCCTCCTTGTGGCTTAGGTTGTTTGTTAAGTAATACAACTATTACTGTGTCTGTAGTAATCCATCTGGGAAATTAATGGGTGGGAAGTCCTTTATGAAGTATGTATACCCCAGAGTGAACAACATTCGGAGTGGTATTTAAATTGCCTCTTTATTAGCGCAAAATATCTTAGGATGTTTCACAGAAGTATTATTTAACAATAAACAAATTGTTAGAAGAACTCAGCAGATTAGGTGATATCCGTGCGGGGAAATGGACAGATGAGATTTCGGTTTGGGACCCTTTTTCATATTGTTCGTTTTGCTCTACAGATGTAGCTTAACCCATTGACTTCCTCCAGCAGTTTTTTTTTACGCAGGATTCCAGCATCTGCAGTCTCTTGCATCCTTTATTTAACAATATTTATCTCGTGTGAGCTAGTGATCCATACTTGGTCAAAGATGTAGGGTTTAAGAGCAATTTAAAGATAGTAGCTGTGTATAAAGGCTGGCAGGTTTTGGTGTGGTTGGTGTTAAGTTTAGAGATACAGTGTGGCAAAAGGTCCTTTGGCCCACCGAGTTCCAACTGACCATTGATTACCTGTTCACACTGGTTCTATGTTATACCACCAGGCCAATCGATCCAGATCCTGCTACAATCGTTCACAACCATCTTCACTATCTGCAAAACCACTAACTTTTGTATCATCAGCAAACTTTTTATTTAACGAGGTGTTAAAAACTTCCATTTTTAACACCTTGCTCAGCCAGGCAGTAGTGCCCAAATGTCTTAAGAGTACCACCATCGTTCCTGTCCTGAAGAAACCAAACACAGCCTGCCATAATGACTTTCGACCAGTGGCTCTAACACCCATAGTAATGAAGTGTTTTGAGCGAATGGTTATGCAGCATATCAAAAATAGCCTACCTGCTGACCTAGACCCACTGCAGTTCGCCTACAGAGCCAACCGATCCACGGAGGATGCAGTCTCAACAACACTGGACCTCGTACTGCCACACCTTGATCGGAAAAATACTTATGCCAGGATCCTCGTCATAGACTTCAGCTCTGCTTTTAACACAATCATTCTGCAGCAGCTGGTGGAGAAGTTGGAGTTATTGGGGGTTGATGCTGGCACATGTAACTGGGTCCTGAACTTTCTATCGCAACGGCAGCAGACAGTCAGGGTGGGCAGTAGGACATCAAAAACCATAGCTGTGAGCACTGGCTCACCCCAAGGCTGTGTCCTAAGCCCCCTACTGTTTAGTCTGCTTACACACGACTGTACTGCTAGACTCAACAACAACTTCATCAACAAGTTCGCTGACGACACAACAGTGGTGGGTCTCATCAGTGACAATGATGAGTCGGCGTACAGGATGGAGGATGGATGCTCACAGGATGGTGCAAATCTCACAACCTCATTCTCAACGTGGGAAAAACGAAGGAGATGGTGGTTGACTTCAGGAGGGCGGGAAAACAATGCCATACACCACTGCACATCGATGGAGCTGATGTGGAAAGAGTCAGCAGTGTGAAGTTCCTAGGACTCCACCTGTCAGATGACCTGACGTCTATGACCAGCACCACAGCACTGGTCAAGAGAGCCCAGCAGCGGCTACACCCTCTCCGTAGACTACGGAAAGCAGGTCTCCCCACTACACACCTACAAACTTTTTATAGGGGGACAATCAAGAGCACATTAACCTATGGCATCATTTCCTGGTTCGGGAGCTACAAGGCGTACGGACGGCACCAACTGGACAGGATTGTGAAGACCGCCAGCAGGATTATTGGTGCTCCACTCCCTTTCCTGCTGGACATATACAGGAAGAGATGTATCAGCAGAGCCATCTCCATCATCAAAGACCCCTACCACCCATCGCATCACATATTCTCCATCCTGCCATCTGGGAAGAGGTACAGGAGCATCAGCTGCAAAACCAGCAGGATGCTCCTCAGCTTCTTCCCGCAGGCTATAAGACTGATAAACGGACTTTGCCCCCTGCCAAACTATCGCGCACCAACCACCAACCTGGACACACTGAAGCAGAGCCATTGTCGTGCCGCTGCCGATTGGAACTCATGATATATGTATTTTTATTTTTATTTCTATTTATTTTCTACCGCACACTGAATGGACACTGGTTGAGCGAACGTTTTTTCGTTTCCTCTGGGTATGTAAGTACTCAGGAAAAATGATAATAAAGATATACAATAACTTGCTAATCTTGCCCTGCATGTTCTTATCCAAATCATTGATGTAGATGACAAACAGTAATGGGCCCAGCACCGAACCCTGAGGCACACCACTAGTCACAGGCATCCAGTCTGGGAAGCAGCCTTCCACCATTGCTTCCTTCCATGGAGCCAATTTGCTATCCGTTCAGCTATCTCTCCTTGTATCCCATGCGATCTAATCTTCCAAAGTAGCCTATCATGCTGAACCTTGTCGAACGTCTTACTGAAGTCCATGTACACATCTACAGCTCTGCCCTCATCAACCTCTTTAGTTACGTCTTCATTAAAATCAATCAGATTTGTGAGACACGACCTCCAACGTACAAAACCATGCTGACTATCCCTAATCAGCCCTTGCCCATCCAAATGCCTGTATATCCTATGCCTCAGAATACTCTCCAGTAATCACGCTCCAGTCTTCCGGCACCTCTCCTGTATTTAAGGACGACTCATAAATTTCAACCAGAGCTCCCATAATGTCCTCGGATATATCAGATCAGGCCCTGGAGATGTTGTCTGCCTTCAAACACGACAGTACCTTCAGTATTTCTTCGATAGTAACACTGACTGCTCTCAAGACACTTCCAGTGACTGCTCCAATTTCCTCCGTCCTACTGTCTTTATCCTCGGTAAACACAGAAGAGAAATACTCATTGAGGACCTTGCCCATCACCTGTGGCTCCACATAGAGGTGACCGCTTTGATTCCTGAGAGGTCCCACTTTCTCTCTAGTTACCCTTTTCCCCCTTATGTATTTATATAATCTTTTGGGATTGTCTTTAATGCTACCCGCCAGAGCTTTCTCCTGGCCCCTTTTTGCCCTTCTGTTTTCCTTTTTTAGTTTACTCCTTAGTTCCCGAAACTCCTCCACTTGATCCCAGCAGCCTATACCTGTTCCATGCATCCTTCTTGATTTTGATTAAACGTCTCAATTTCCCTCGTCAGCCAAGCTTCCTTACATTTGCCTGCTTTGCTCTTCACTCTAACGGGGATGTACACATCCTGAGCTTTAATCAGTACACTTTTAAAAACATCTTGGCCGATGTTTCTTTCCCCACAAATAACCTGTTCCAGTCAACTTGAGCGAGGCCTTCTCTCATACCCACAAAGGTGGCCTTACTCCAGTTGAGCATTTTAACATGTGTACACTCTCTGTCCCTATCCATAACTATCTTAAACCTAATTGAACTGTGGTCACTGGTCCCAAAAGGCTCTTCAACACACACTTCATTAACTTGCCCTTCCCAATTTCCCAATACTAGATCCAGCGTTGCCCTCTCACGTGTGGCGGCCTCCACATACTGCTTAAGAAAACTCTCCTGAACACTTTTGAGTAATTGCATCCCATCTGAACCCTTCACGCTATGATTTTCCCATCTATATTGGTAAAGTTAAAATCCCTTACTACAACAACCTTATTTGACCTGCAGCTGTCTGCAACCTCCCGGCACATTTGTCCTTCTAATTCCTGTTGACTATTCGGGGGTCTGTAGTACGTCCAACAAGGTGATCATCCCTTTCATGGTCCTCAGCCCCACCCATATAGCCTCACTAGACGAACCATCCGTAATGTCACCTCTGATGTCACAGCCGTGCCATCCTCCTTAACCAACAATGCAACTCCCCCCCCCTCCTCTTTTCCCCTCACCCCTATCTCTCCTGAAGCTCCAGTACCCCAGAACATTGAGCTGCCAGTCTTGCCCCTCCCTTAACCAGGTTTCAGTCATGGCTACAACGCCCCAGTCACTCGTACCTATCCATGCTCTAAGCTCATCTGCCTTACCCGTCAGGCTCCTTGCATTAAAGTACATACAGTTTAAACCAACCCTCCTTCCTCGCTCTCCGCCTTTCACCTGCTTATTCTGTCCACTAACCTTTGCCATACCATCCTCTATACCAACTTCTAGCCTCTCAGGTGCCTCTGTCCTGCACGGAGGTCCCACCCCCCTGCCAATCAAGTTTAAACCCTCCCGTGTAGGATATTAGTCCCCCTCCAGGTTAACTGCAACCCATCCCTTTTATACATGTCCCGGAAGAGATCCCAATTATCCAGAAATCTGAATCCTTGCCCCCTGCACCGACTCCTCAGCCACACATTCATTTCCCCAATCTTCCTATTCTTACCTTCACTAGCACGAGGTACTGGAAGCAATCCTGAGATCACTACCCTTCAGGCCCTGCTTTTCAGTCTTCTACCCAATTGCGTAATTTCTTGTTGCAACACCTACTTCTTCTACCGACCTATACCATTTGTGCCAACATGCACAATAACCTCCGGCTTGTCCCCCTCACTCTTGAGGATGCCGTGCAGCCACTCTGAGACATCCTGGATCCTGGCACCAGGGAGGCAACACACCATCCTGGAGTATCGCCTGCTGCCGCAGAATCTCCAATCCACACCTCTGACGATGGAGTCTCCCACCATTATGGCTCTGTCTGATGTCACTCTTTCCCCATTGAGCCTTGGCACCAGGGTTGGAATCACAGCCCTGGCTACCACTCAATCTTGTCGTGTCATCCGCTCCCAAGAGGGTGTAGGTACAGCCACCTGGGTCTCCGGCATCCCACGTTTACTACTCTTCCTCGTAGTCACCCACCTTCGTTCTTCCTGTATCCTTGGTGTGAAAACCTCACTGTAGGTCTTGTCCAGGAAACTCGTTTTCCCGGATTGCCCTGAGGTCATACCCTCATACCCTCAAAGTTGGCCTTAACCCAGACTGTGCATAGAACAATGTCCCCACCACCAGTAGTTAGCTGCGAAAGTAGTTACCTGCACAACAAGGAAAATCCCCCTCTCTACCTCTTCAGTACAGTTATCATTGAAAGGAACAAATTTCTATTTCCCAACCCACGAAAACCATCTCTCCTCAGATGTTTCGGTTTGACTACTGAAGTGCAGCTAAGCCACTGTTGCATTCCTGTGGGAATGAACATGATCAGAGACAGGCATTTCCCATTGAAAGAGATTTATCAGTGTTGAATTCAATATTTCCCCAAAACAGGCACTGAAATCGCAATGCAAACTAATGTGCCCTTTCATTATTTTACAGGCAACAGGCTAGCTTTGTGCTGCCTGATCATTTCAATTACTTTGGCAATTGACCAGAGCTAATTACTTTTTTATTTACCAGCAAACATCATTGCAAATGGTCAACCCCCGTTAAATCAAAGATTGATGCAAAGTGCTGGTGTAACTCAGCAGGTCACGTCACCTATCATTTTTCTCCTGAGTTGCTGCCTGACTTACTCTAGCACCCTCTGTCTATCTTTGGTATAAATCAGCATCTGCAGTTCTTTGTTTCTACATCCCGTTAAATCAGGCCAGCTTACTTAAAGTGAATTTGTAATTATTGGAGACGATGTGGATCATGTTTGCATCTGATCCTGATTTCCCTCCTACTTCCGCCAAAGCCACCAGAAGGATGTTTGGAAACATTCCATGACTGATTCACTGCCTTTACCACCAGCATACAGCCACAATCCATACGGTAGCCATTGCAACACATAGACGTCAGGCACCAGAAATGGTACACTGTGATTTTAGTTTTGTTTAGTTTATAGAAAGAGAGCCGAAACAGACCCTTCAGTCCACCGAGTCCATGCCAACCAGCAATCTCCGTCCACTAGCACAATCCTACACGTTAGGGACAATTTACAATTTTTGCCAAGTCAATTAACCTACAAACCTGTATGTCTTTGGAATGTGGGAGGAAACCGGAGCACCCGGGGAAAACCAGCACAGTCACACGAAGAACGTATAAACTGCGTAGAGACAGCACCCGCAATCAGGATCGAACCCACGTCTCTGGCGCTGTAAGGCAGCAGCTCAACTGCTGGGCCACCCTGCTGCCCCTAGCACCACTGTGTCATAATTAGGTGATATCTGCATGTACGATGGTATAATAATGTTCAATAAACTTGGTTTGGAATGTTAAATTTCTGGTGAAAGTAATTTTTGCACTTTGGTGAAGTGGAAAGTCCCAAAACAATGCCCAGAGAAAACGGGTGAAGGCTTTGGAAGCTCTGATCCAGTTTTCCAAATCACCACTCCGCTTGCAAAAATTACACCATTTCAGCCCCAATCTGGATCACTGATCACCTCTCCACGAACCTCAGCTAGGCCACATTTGGCTAAATGACCAAGAGTCTTCTTCCATTACATCACCCCATCCCCCTCCCCCCCATCTTCCCTCCCCAGAGCCAGCCTCTGACTTGACTTGCACATGTTCATTTGTGTTGTTACTGTACAATTTCTAAGCTATAAGCTATCATCTAGTCATATAATCGACAGTCCAGTGCCCATTTGTTCAACAACATCACCACTGCATGACTTTACTCAGTGCAAGGAGTGACAGGTGAAGGAGTGTGGAACTTAGGGCAATGCTGTTTATGAGATGGAAATTTAAAGTGCAAACCTTTCATAAAGTGACAATGTACTTTAAATTACAATGCAAAATATGTATTCAACTATTGCTTACTATGTCAGCAATGATATTAACATTTTTGCCAAATCAAATATTTGACGAAATAATTTAATACAAATGGTACCCAAATGTCATGCTGAATAATTCTCATATGTTTTTCTATTGGTCCACTTCTCCAAATTCTTTTATACATCTTTCTCTTCCTGAGACATTCCCTCGGGACTGGGGATGGTTCACTTCTCCTCCAGTGCCACGAATTCGGAGGTGATTAATGAGGCCAATGTGTGACTGCAGATTTTAGCACCGGAAAGGCACCAGGTCCTTGATGCTTTGTGCGGGTGAGTAATTTTGGAAGTGGTCCGCTCCATCGGCTGTGAAAGTGTGTGCTGGGGATTCTCAGGAGTCAGTGGGGAATGTTACACTCTTTCAAGGAGGTCAAACATTTTGTCAAACATTGTCTTTAATCAGAGGGTGGTGAATCTGTGGAATTCTTTGCCACAGAAGGCTGTGGAGGCCAAGTCAATGGATATTTTTAAGGCAGAGATAGATAGATTCTTGATTAGTATGGGTGTCAGGGATTATGGGGAGAAGGCTGGAGAATGGGGTTAGGAAGGAGAGAAAGATCAGACATGATGGATTGGCAGAGCAGACTTGATGAGCCAAATAGCCTAATTCTGCTCCTATCACATGACCTTATGAGGTTTTGAGAACAATTATTTCCTGTTTCCAACTGTGACAAAACTCAAAGTCGGATTCCTGCATTTGACAATAGACAATAAACAACAGGTGCAGGAATAGGCCATTCGGCCCTTCGAGCCAGCACCGCCATTCAATGTGATCATGGCTGATCATCCCCAATCAGTACCCCGTTCCTGCCTTCTCCCCATAGCCCCTGACTCCGCTATTTTCAAGAGCACTATCTAGCTCTCTCTTGAATGGAGGCAGATAATTCCACAGACCCACCACTCTCTGTGAGGAAAAAGTGTTTCCTCGTCTCCATTCTAAATGGTTTACTCCTTATTCTTAAACTGTGGCCCCTGGTTCTGGACTCCCCCAATTTGGAGTTTGCCACAGGGCATGTGGGCCCCAAAATACAATTAGAGCCTCAATGTTAGCCTGCTGACATTCCTGCTTGTAGATTTAGAGGATTTTCCGGAGTCAGCATGCATTGATGATATCGCTGCTGTGCCTTGAACAATTAAAGGATTAGCAAACTAAATTACATCACCGATAGAAGCTAAAAAAAAAGGCAATGTGGTCAGCCACACTAGATTCAGGGAGCGGCCTCAAGACGAGGATGAGTGGTGTGTGGATGATATGAGGCAGTGGGCAAGGGCTCGAACATGGAATAGTGCTATCAAGCTATATAATGTATTACAGAAATTGACTGGGACAGCTATCATAATTCAAAATACTTGAAGAAATACTTTTAAAATCAACTGTGGTTCTGAAATATCCAGCTTCTCTCAGCATCCAAACCCAATAAACCAGAGGCTTCCAAGCTGACACAATGCAGGGCCACACTTGCCACGAAACATTAACAACCAATCTGGAGAACATTTCATTTTCAAGTGATTTCATCCTGCAGGAATGTGCCTGGCCAGAACTTTACTTGCCTGGGATTGCAGCTTTACTTGCCTGGGATTGTGCTTTAAGTGTGTATGCTAATCTTGCCTGGGATTGCAGCAGTATAGAATTTTGTCAAACATTGTCTTTTTTGTGTTGACTTCCATTGATGTCGGAATTTAGGTCACCAAATCTATTTAATTATTTAATGTTTTCTCACCATTACACCTCAAGCATTTATCGGGAATTTTCATCTTCCCGTAGCTCCTTTTAATTTTTAGTTTCAACATTTGTTCTGCACTGAGAGTCAGCCCCTTGAAAACACTCCCAGATTTTCATCTCCTTCTTGTCCTTAGCTCCTTATACCCTTTGTACCTTATCTTTGCAACATTCTCAGTGAAAAGCATCTCCCCTTTTTCTAATCGGTCACCATTCAGATAATAATCTATCCTCCTGTTTTTGCCGCCAAAGTGGATAACCTCACATTTATCCACATTATACTGCATCTGCCATGCATTTGCCCACTTACCCAACCTATCCAAGTCACCTTGCAGCCTCCTAGCATCCTCCTCACAGCTAACACCGCCCCCCAGCTTCGTGTCATCCACAAACTTGGAGATGTTGCATTCAATTCCCTCATCCAGATCATTAATATATATTGTAAATAGCTGGGGTCCCAGCACTGAGCCTTGCGGTACCCCACTAGTCACTGCCTGCCATTCTGAAAAGGACCCGTTTACTCCTACTCTTTGCTTCCTGTCTGCCAGCCAGTTCTCTATGCACATCAATACTGAACCCCCAATACCATGTGCTTTAAGTTTGTATGCTAATCTCTTATGTGGGACCTTGTCGAAAGCCTTCTGAAAGTCCAGATATAACACATCCACAGGTTCTCCCTTATCCACTCTACTAGTTAGATCCTCATAAAATTCTATAAGAGTCGTCAGACATGATTTACCTTTCATAAATCCATGCTGACTTTGTCCAATGATTTCACCACTTTCCAAATGTGCTGCTATCCCTTCTTTAATAACTGACTCTAGCATTTTCCCCACTACTGATGTTAGACTAATTGGTCTGTAATTCCCCGTTTTCTCTCTCCCTCCCTTTTTAAAAAGTGGGGTTACATTAGCTACCCTCCAATCCTCAGGAACTACTGCAGAATCTAAAGAGTTTTGAAAAATTATCACTAATGCATCCACTATTTCTGGGGCTACTTCCTTAAGTACTCTGGGATGCAGCCTATCTGGATTTATCGGTCTTTAATCCATTCAATTTACCTAACACCACTTCCCGGCTAACCTGGATTTCACTTAGTTCCACAGCTTGTTTCACAGCTCTACCCATATCGATTCCACATCCTCCAAGCTAATGTCCTTCCTTTCTATTGCGTTAATCTCCTCTCTAACCAGCAACGGTACTCCACCTCCTTTTCTTTTCTGTCTATCCCTCCTGAATATTGAATATCCCTGGATGTTCAGCTCCCAGCCTTGGTCACGCTGGAGCCATGTCTCTGTGATCCCAACTATATCATATTAATTTATAACTATTTGCACATTCAACTCATCCACCTTATTGCGAATGCTCCTTGCATTGAGACACTTAGCCTTCAGGCTTGTTTTTACAACACTCTTACCCCTTATACAATTATGTTGAAAAGTGGCCCTTTTTGATTTTTGCCCTGGATTTTTCTGCCTGCCACTTTTACTTTTCACCTTGCTACCTATTGCTTCTACTCTCATTTTACATCCCTCTGTCACTCTGCTCATGCTCCCATCCCCCTGCCACATTAGTTTAAATCCTCCCTGACAGCACTAGCAAACACTCCCCCAAGGACATTGGTTCCCTTCAAGCCCAGGTGCAGACCGTCCTGTTTGTACTGGTCCCACCTCCCCCAGAACTGGTTCCAATGCCCGAGAAATTTGAATCCCTCCCCCTTGCACCATTTTTCAAGCCATGTATTCATCTGCAATATCCTCCTCTTTCTACTCTGACTAGCACGTGGCACCGGTAGGAGTCCAGAGATTATTACCTTTGAGGTCCTACTTTTAAGTTTATCTAGCTCCCTAAATTTGCCTTGTAGTACCTCATCCCATTTTTTACGTATATCGTTGGTGCCAATGTGCACCACGACAGCTGGTTGTTCACCCTCCCCCTCCAGAATGTTCTGCAGCCGTTCAGTGACATCCCTGACCCTTGCACCAGGGAGGCAACATACCATCCTGGAGTCTCGTTTGCGGCCGCAGAAACGCCTATCTATTCCCCTTACTATTGAATCCCCTATTATAATAGCCCTTCCACTCTTTTTTCTCCCCTCCTGTGCCGCAGAGCCACCAATGGTGCCATGAACCTGGCTGCTGCTGCCTTCCCCTGATGAGCCATCTCCCCCAACAGTATCCAAAATGGTATATCTGTTTAGTAGGGAGATGACCGCAGGGGACTCCTGCACCACCTGCCTACTGCTACGCTGGCTAATGGCCACCCGTTCCCTTTCTGGCCGCTTAACCTGCGGTGTGACCAACTCACTGTACGTGCTATTCACGAGCTTCTCAGCATCGTGGATGCTCCAGTATGAATCCAACCGCAGCTCCAATCGGTCAATGCGGTCTGCCAGGAGCTGCAGCTGGACACACTTCCTGCAAATGTAGTCACCAGGGACACCGACAATATCCCTGATCTCCCACATGTTGCAGGCTGAACAAACCATGGGGCCGATCTCAAATGACATGGTTTGCCCTCAAATTAAATCAACTCACACTATAAAAATCTTAATCCTTTAAACTAACCTTTACTAAAAAGCACTGTACCCTTTAGCTCACTGAACCCTTTAGCTCACTGAACCCTTTAGCTCTCTGAACCCTTTAGCTCACTGAACCCTTTAGCTCACTGTACCTTTAACTCACTGTACCTTTAACTCATTGAACCCTTTAGCTCACTTTACCTTTAACTCACTTTACTTTTAACTCACTTTACCTTTAATGCAAATCAGGGGTTGCACCCAATAAGCTGCTTCCAGCAATCTGCAGCTTTCACCTGATCACTTGTGTGGAACGTTACAGATTTGGGTAACTCCTCCTCTTGCTCCAATGTCTCCTGGGCCTCAGTGAAAACAAAGCCCCGCGCTGGATTTTTAAACTCACCACCCTGAGACTCCTCCTCTTGGTGGGTGGTGGGGGGAAAAAGTTTTAATAATAATCATAATCATCATAATAATATCTTTTATTGTCATTACATAAGTGCAACGAGATTTGGTTTGCAACTTCCATCCGATGTCATAACTTAAACGACTAATACATTTAGGGTTAGATACCCCGAGAACAAGGTTTGTAAAACGAACATTAGACCAGTAAAAGTCAAAACAGACTAAAGTGCAGATGCGTCTGTGCGACGTGACCATCCGAGGGAGACAGTCCATGGGGGTGGGGGGCACTCAGCAGGGCCGGTTCAGAGCTGCTATAGCTCTGGGAATGAAGCTGTTCCTGAGTCTGGAAGTGCGGGCGTAGGCCTTGTAACGTCTGCCGGAAGGGAGTAGTTCGAACAGTCCATTACAAGGGTGAGAGGAGTCTTTATGGATGCTGACTGCCTTCCTAAGGTGTCCCAATAACCTTTTGCGCTCTGTGGATGACGCGCTAAAGAGCTCTCCTCTCCGCCTCCGTGCAGCTGAGATACCACACAGAGATGCCATACGTTAGTATGCTCACTGTTGTGAAGCGGTAGAAGGTTGTCAGCAGCTGTTGGGGCAGACCAGTCCGTTTCAATGTTCTTAGGAAGAACAGTCGTTGCTGTGCCTTTTTGACCAGCGCAGCGGTGTTGGTGGACCATGTGAGGTCCTCTGAGATGTGAGTGCCCAGAAACTTAAAGCTGGACACTCTCTCCACACTGTCCCTGTAGATGGAGATTGGGGCGTATTCCCCATTCTGTGACCTCCTGAAGTCGATAATCAGCTCCTTGGTCTTGGAGGTGTTTAGTGACAAGTTGTTCCGGGAGCACCAGTCCGCCAGGTTCTGCACCTCCGCTCCATAGTTTGTTTCATCACCGTTGGTGATCAGCCCGATCACCGTTGTGTCGTCTGCAAACTTGACAATGGTGTTGTTGTCAAATGCAGGGACACAGTCGTGGGTGAAGAGGGAGTAGAGCATGGGGCTCAGTACACAGCCCTGTGGTGTGCCGGTGCTCAGGGTGATAGTGGAGGACAGGTGCGGCCCCAGTCTCACTGCCTGCGGTCACTCCGACAGAAAATTCAGGATCCAATCGCATATCAGTGAGCTGAGGCCTAACTGGTGGAGTTTGGTGGTGAGCTTAGTGGGGATGACCGTATTGAAGGCAGAGCTATAGCCAATGAAGAGCATCCTCACATAGGTGCCCTGTCTTTCTCTGAGATGGCATTTTCTGTGGATCTATTTGCCCTGTATGCAAATTGATGAGAGTCCAATGATGCAGGGATGCTGGATTTGATGTGGGAGAGGACCAGCCTTTCAAAGCACTTCATTGGTATTGGAGTTAGGGCAACCTGGGCGGTAGTCATTCAGGTTGGTGACTTTAGACTTTTTCGGCACCGGCACTATGGTAGGTGTCTTCAGGCACTTGGGGACCATTGCCAGATATAGAGACAGGTTAAAGATCCTTGTAAATACCTCCGCCAGCTGTACATCAAACTGTATTCGAGGTTTGGAAAAGAACTTTACAACTTGACTGGTTCTTGCTATCAAACTCCAGGTTCACCTGCATTAATTCTCACTCAGTGCTGAATGTGAGAAGATGTAAACATTCTGTGACCTAGTTGGAGCACAAACTGTACAGACTCTATTATTAAAGATGCCAGATTGCATGGCGTTCTGACACATGCAATTTAAATTTACTGCTGTGGCTGATAAGGGGGAACAAAAAAATCCAAGTGTTTTACATCAATTTCTGGTCTCTCTCTTGTCAAATTGTGGTCTTGTTTTGCCATCAACCAGGGGGTTTAATTCTGCCAGGAACAGCACTGGGCACGTCGACAAAATGAGGTGTCAACCTGGTAAATGCAGGAATACCGCAGAACCCCATAACTGGGCAATTTTCCACTCTGTCAAGATGATGCCAAATTATAGCTCTACTGGAAGATTTGGCCAGAGACACGGGTAGCTCAGGAGCATGAGCCTTCCATACTGGAGCTGGAATGATGTTAGGGGCTCAAGCCTTTCCTCAAGCCTACGCACTCAGCCCTTTCATGACAACATTTGGAGAGGTTAGCAATCTCACAACCAATCATTCACTTCAAAGCTCTGCTGCGCAAACACAAACAGTCATGAATAGGGTGGACAATTAAATAACTAACAGGAGGAGCCATTGCCATGAATGTTCACATTCTCTTTGATGGTGTTTGAAATGGCCAATCTGAAATGCTTGCATTCTTTTTTAGCCTAAATTGCAAAGTTTACACATGCAATGCCCACTTTCCCAAAAGCCAGACCTGCCTGCGGTAATGGTGAAGTCACTAGGAATTAGGGAAAATGCACCACCCCCCGGAGTCATAGGTGATACAAGGGAATATAGTTGTGATTGTTAGGTGGCAAGTCCCAGTACATTTGCTACAGAAGTTCCCCATTGCAGTGTCCTGGCACCTACGATTAAACACCTTTGTCGTGTCTCGATGTGATGTTCACTGCTGATTGGAAACATAGAAAAAATAGAAACTAGGTGCAGGAGTAGGCCATTTGCCCGAGCCAGCACCGCCATTCAATATGATCATGGATGATCAACCAAAATCAGTACCCCGTTCCTGCTTTTTCCCCATATCCCTTAATTTGATTCCATTAAGCCTAAGTGCAATATCTAACTCTCTCTTGAAAACATCCAGTGACTTGGCCTCAACTGCCTTCTGTGGCAGAGAATTCCACAGATTCACAACTCTTTGGGTGAAGAGGTTATTCCTCATCTCAGTCCTAAATGGCCTACCCCTTATTCTTAAACTGTGACCCCTGGTTCTGAACTCCCCCGAATTTGGGAACATTTTTCCTGCATCTAGCTTGTCCAATCCCTTAAGAATTTTATACGATTCTATAAGATACCCTCTCATCCTTCTAAATTCCAGTGAATACAAGCCCAGTTGACCCATTCTTTCATCATATGTCAGTCCCGCCATCCCGGGAATTAACTTGGTGAACCCACGCTGCATTCCCTCACATCTAATTCCACCTTTGATACATTGCCTGACTCTACCCTACCTCAATTCAACTGCTGTTGAAACCCTCAATCCTGCCTTTGGCATGTCCAGTCTGGCTATCCAAAACTCACCCTGCATTCTCTTTAAACTTGAGGTCATCATCATGTTTGCTGCCAATTTTCACACCAAGTCACATTTACCAGTCACTCATGTGCTTGCTAACCTGCACAGCTACCTGATTAAGCAATGACTATTTAAAAATGTCACCCTTGTTTTCAAATCCAACCTTCCTTACCTTTGAAACTTTTTCCTACTCAACCACCAACCAAGATATCTGTGCTTCTCCTCAACAACGGAATATCCACCCTAACTTTCTCTGCCTCCCTTTCTTCTTTTACAATGGATGTTAAAGCCTACATCTCTGACCAAGTTTTAGGACATCTGGCCTATTATCTCATGTGACTTGATATCTGTTATGTTACATTTAACAAAAACAGATTGTTGTAGGTGGCAACAGAAAACTAGGATCCAATAGGGGGAGCAAAAACGTCTAAAATCTTCCACAGGTATGCAGTTTAGTTCTGGGGCAAAGTGCTGTTAACATCATCCACATCAGATTGAGAGTTAGAGATAAACAAATACTGGGCTGTGGAGAGACAAGGACCTGCAGAAGCTGGAATGCTAAGGTGGGAATGGGACAAAGTCTGGCAAGTTATATATGGATACAGATGAGGGAGACACAGAGGAACTGAAATACATTTTCATTAGGCGAGAAATAGTATTGGGTAGGCTAATGAGACTGAAGGATGATAAATCCCCTGGGCCTGATGGTCTGCATCCCAAGGTCCTCGGGGAGGTGGCTCTAGAAATAGTGGACGCATTGGTGATCATTTTCCAATGTTCAATAGATTCAGGATCAGTTCCTGTGGATTGGAGGATAGCTAATGTTATCCCACTTTTCAAGAAAGGAGCGAGAGAGAAAACGGGGAATTGCAAACCAGTTAGACTGACTTCGGTGGTGGGAAAGATGCTGGAGTCAATTATTAAAGAGGTAATAATGGAGCATTTGGATAGCAGTAAAAGGATTAGTACAAGTCAACATGGATTTATGAAAGGGAAATCATGCTTGACTAATCTTCTGGAATTTTTTGAGGATGTGACAAGTAAAATGGATGAAAGGGTGCCAGTGGATGTAGTGTATCTAGACTTTCAGAAAGCCTTTGATAAGGTCCCGCACGGGAGACTGATGACTAAAATTAGAGCACATGGTATTGGGGGTAGGGTGTTGACATGGATGGAAAATTGGTTGGCAGACTGGAAGCAAAGTGTAGGAGTGAACGGGTCCTTTTCAGAATGGCAGGCAGTGGCGAGTGGAGTGCCGCAAGGCTCGGTGTTGTGGCCACAACTGTTTACCATATATATAAATGATTTGGAAGAGGGAATTAGGAGCAACACTAGCAAGTTTGAGGATGACACAAAGCTGGGTGGCAGTGTGAACTGTGAAGAGGATGTTAGGTGGTTGCAGGGGGACCTGGACAGGTTGAGTGAGTGGGCAGATGTGTGGCAGATGCATTGAGGTTATCCACTTTGGCGGCAAAAACAAGGGGGCAGATTATTATCTCAATGGGGTTAGGTAAGAGGGAGGTACAGTGAGACCTGGGTGTCCTTGTACACCGGTCACTGAAAGTTAGCGTGCAGGTACAGCAGGCAGTGAAGAAAGCTAATGGAATGTTGTCCATCATAACAAGAGGATTTCAGTATAGGAGTAAAGAGGTTCTGCAGTTGTATAGGGCTCTGGTGAGACCACATCTGGAGTATTGTGTACAGTTTTGGTCTCCTAATTTGAGGAAGGACATCCATGTGATTGAGGCAGTGCAGCGTAGGTTCACGAGATTGATTCCTGGGATGGCGGGACTGTCATACGAGGAAAGATTGAAAAGACTAGGCTTGTATTCACTGGAGTTTAGAAGGATGAGGGGGAATCTTATAGAAACATATAAAATTATAAAAGGACAGGACAAGCTAGATGCAGGAAAAATGTTCCCAATGTTGGGTGAGTCCAGAAGCAGGGGACACAGTCTTAGAATAAAGGGGAGGTCATTTAAGACTGAGCTGAAAAAAAATTTATGGAATTCCCTGCCACAGGAGGCAGTGGAGGCCAAATCACTGGATGGATTTAAGAGAGAGTTGGATAGAGCTCTAGGGGCTAGTGGAGTCAAGGGATATGGGGAGAAGGCAGGCACGGGTTATTGATTGGGGACGATCAGGCATGATCATAATGAATGGCGGTGCTGGCTCGAACGGCCGAATGGCCTCCTCCTGCACCTATTTTCTATGTTTCTATGTTTCTATCTGATTGGCAGATACCAGATTGTGGCAGGAACAAGCTGGCTGAGTTAACTGTCCAGTTTTTTATGTTTTTGTTTGGTGTATTGGTAATTCATGACATGGGATAAATGTGGACTTTGTTTCCAAGAGTTATCCACTACTGGGGAATATCTTTGCTTCGTTTCCAGACCTCTGACAGGGATTAACACTGCAATAATCAGTCATCCGTTCCATTTCTGCCATGTATACCAATATGACAGGAAGTAAACCTGAAAAAAATTCAACTTTTCTCCATTCATCCTGCAAGTGCACTCTCCTTGAACCTCTGAAGATGATGGACAAAATTACCTGCTTCTGCATTCGGGTTTACTTCACTGAAGCTGTTCACAATCTTATAGCATCTGTCACTGCAGAGACTGACATAACCACTCCATCATCAGGATCACCTACTGCCAAAGTTGAGCTTGCCACCTCAACCAGCCATAATTCATCTAGTGGAAAAACCCTCTTCATTCATGTCTCTGAAAGCTGAATACTTCATTATTCCAATCTTGCACCTTCCCCTACATAAACAAAAGTTCATCTAAAATGCAATTGTTTTAATTTTTATTTGAACAAAACTTAATTTCACCTCTCACCTCTGCACTCCTTCACATTCACTGCCTCTCAATTCACTGTAGCTGTTATTTTTAATTTCTCATCATAATTTTAAAATCTTTTGCTCCTTCCTATCGGCATACTTACCTCCAGCCCTACAAAGATCTCTATGTTTCTCCTACATTCCTGATTTTATTGACTCTTCCATTGGTGAGCTTTCAGCTGCATAACCATGAACTAGAGTTCCTTGTTAAATTACTCTGCTGTTCAGTTCTCTTTCACTCTGACACTCCTCAAAAACTGCCTCTTCAATCAGGATCTTGGTAATTTATTCTCTTGCCTTTCAGTCAACCTTTGTTTCAAGATGCTTTTGTGAGGCTTCTATTAACTATGTTAAAGGATATATAAAATACATTAACCAAATAAAATTAACTATTTTCTTTGACACTTCTATAAAGCCTTCTACACTAAGGCGGCTGTGGTAGGTCTAATGCCTCTTGCGGTGGAAGGTTGTGAATGGAAGATCCACTACAAAAATTTGGGTTGACACTGGTGAAATACTGTGGAAGTGCTGCTATGACTATGGTGCCATTTTTGGGAGAAAATGTTGCATTAAGGCCGCCTGTCCCTTTCGATGGATGTAAAGTCCCAGGACACTTCCTACGAAAGGACAACAGAATCTTTCCAGATCTTGAAAGCTTGCTGTGTACAAACTAACAGTTGTGTTCTCTAAATTACAACCACAGCTCCACTTCTGAGATTCATATAGCCTGGAAATGCTACACAAACACAAGTTGTTGTACATTTGTATGATAATATGGAAGTGACTCATCTGTGAAAGTGATGTAGTGCGCATTGTTTTTTGCAGCATTAGCACATGTGGTAGTTGTTGTTAGTCTGGAATAAAGTGCACACATGCCCTAAAGTACTGTGTGTTCTTCGAGATTATGGATTGAAATTACATACTCTTATAACACTGGTTCACTTACCACTCTAAATACAATAACAAGTCACGTGCTTTGTCATTTTATTGTAAGTAATGTTTGCACCTTTCAGTGAAAGAAAAGGGCCGTTCTCCAGCTGAACAGAATGTCTCAGGTTGAAAAATCTGTGAGTCTTGATGTGATGTGTAATACAAAAGATTTAATTATTTCACATATTATTCTGCTTGGCAGGGTTTGTGTGTGCTTGCTATTGCTGCCGGCCAATTCAGCAGCAACATGTCAGCAGGAGAATTAATGACGGTACAAATTAACAAACATGAACTAAGAGTTTATCTTGTGCAGGGTTTTTTTCACAAGCTAAGAATTGCGTTACAAGAGCCAGTATCTGGATAGTTTCCAAGATTGCATAAACAGGTGCAGACACTGCATGTAAACAGTGGCAGGAGTCCATACATAGCGATATTCTCTGGAACAATTTAACTGGAGTCTTCCAAGGTCTATGGGTGAATGTTTCCAACAGGTCCAGAAAGCTGGAGAAGGAACAGATCCCAGTTGGATAAAATTATTCCAATATTCTGATCCGCTCATTAACTTGCCAATGTAGTTATATTTTAGCTTTTAACTATTATCTCTGCCTTCTGTTATCCCTAATCTGGATGTCCAGGGTTAACAAATTCTCCTTAAATGTGACACAATGTCTAACGATATTCCATTCTCTGATCTTCTTTAAATGGTACAGCATCAGATTGATAATCAAATATCTTCTTTTAAAAAAAGATTTTTATCAGCACTCTGCAGCAAAGCAAGGTCCAGAGAATAGAGTAGATACCAGCAAAGTTATCTGTTACAACTGACAGTTTATGTGGTGCTTTTAAAGTTAGAAGGGTTCTAAGATGTCACAGGAGACCCTGCAAAGTCAATCACATCAAAGCCGGTTGATGTTAAATAGGCATTGTCATTTATTTTTGTATATTTTACTCAGGGGTGAAAGTAGCTTAAATTCCTTACTGTACAACTATATATTTCTACATATATTTTATACATATACGATATATTTTATCCAATTGTACTGACACCTCACCATTTTCTTGCTGGTAGTCCATGCTGACCTATACTGGCCTAAATTCACCCCCCTGATCTCAGAAAATAATAGGATAATAATTTGTGACATAATGTTTGTGAACTCCAATACATTCTCGGTTCATTTTATTTATATACTAATAAATCCAACATCTTCAACAACATATCTGCTGGTCTAAAGGTTACCGTGGGAAGTGGCTTAATGGTAGTGCTGTTTGTTGCTGATAAGACTGTAGAGTTTTGCTTTTTTTGCCCACTTCAAAGGCATGAAATCCAGGCCAACACTACAGAGCTCTTCAATGTCAGAGGTGTTGGCATTTGGATGAAACATTAATTCAGTCAGATGGACAAATCCAAATTGTATCATTTCAAAAAGGAAATAAGTTTCTCTTGCATCCAAGCTGATCTTTATCCTTCGACCAGCATCACTGAACAGATTATCTGTAATTACTTAATTTGCGATCATGAGCTCTTGCTGTGTCCCTGGGTTTATTGCTTAATGGAACGTCTTGCAAAAGTATTTAATTGCCTGTAAAGCTTTATGTACATGTCAGTTTTCTTTCTTTCTGTACTGTGCAGAAAGGGATTGAAGGGAATCAGACCAGGATTGTATGGGTCTGCTTTAGTTAATAAGTTCTGTGATCGTGCCTTGCCTCCAATCTCAGGTATATGTAGAAATGATCAGAACCTTCTTGAATATGGCCCCTTATCGGACTCAATTAAATTTTAAACAAACTGATTTATTACTGACTAGTGCAAACTGATCCACTGTTGCAAAATATTTTTAATGGGGAGAAAATAGCAGAGTCACTTCAGAATAAAACACTGCTACTGTTTAATTTTCCATGGTAATCAACAAAGCTGTCAAGTTTCAATCTGATGGTACACAATAGGCTGGAGAAACTCAGCGGGTGCAGCAGCATCAAAGGAGCAAAGGAGATAGGCGATGTTTCGGGTCGAGACCCTTCTTCAGACTGGTCAGGAATCAGGGAAAGGAGTTGCTCACTCGACCTCCCGGTGGCTCAGCACTTCAACTCCCCCTCCCATTCCATAGCCGACCTCTCGGTCCTGGGCCTCCTCCACGGCCAGAGTGAGCAACACCGCAAGTTGGAGGAACAGCACCTCATATTCCACTTGGGGAGTCTGCATCCTCTGGGCTTGAACATTGAATTCTCTCAATTCTGTTAACCCTTGCTGTCTCCTCCCCTTCCCACCTCTCCCTCAGCCCTCGGGCCCTGGCATTCCCTCTCTCTCTATCTATCTCCCCCACCCTAGTCGCACTAGCTTCTAATTTTCACACTACAAACAGCTTACAATGGCTTGTTCCCTTTATCATCGATACTTTTTTGCATATCTTTCATTCATTGTTCTTTATCTCTCTACATCACCGTCTATATCTCTCGTTTCCCTGATCCCTGACCAGTCTGAAGAAGGGTCTCGACCCGAAACGTTGCCTATCTCCTTTGCTCCTTAGATGCTGCTGCACCCCATTGAGTTTCTCCAGCCATTTATAACCATATAACCATATAACAATTACAGCACGGAAACAGGCCTTCTCGGCCCTTCCAGTCCGTGCCGACCATTTGTTTTCCCCTAGTTCCATCTACCTGCACTCAGACCATACCCCTCCATTCCCTTCACGTCCATATGCCTATCCACTTTACTCTTAAATGTTAAAATCGATCTTGCCTCCACCACTTCTGCTGGAAGCTGATTCCACACAGCCACCACCCTCTGAGTAAAGAAGTTCCCCCTCACGTTACCCCAAAACCTCTGTCCCTTAATTCTCATGTAATTCCCTCTTGTTTGAATCTTCCCTACCCTCAATTTGTGTAACCCTCGATTCTCCAGCATCTGCAGTTCCTTCTTTAACAAGTTTCAATCTGAAGCAAGCACATGAGCCTACAAGTTTAAATCAAAATGGAGAAGACAGTGAGTTTTGTGGAAGAATGTTTGTCACACACGCACAACAGAAGCTTCTCTCACTTTAAAAATCTCAGCACAAGGATGATTATTTATCTGAATTTCCCTCAGATAAAGCCAGTTCTTTTGTCGAGACTTTTGCCGTTTTGCTGAGAATGCAATGACAATGACCTCGCAGCTAATGCAAATCAATCCTCTGTGAATCAGTTCTGGAGATATTTTATGGTTGACCTCCTAACGTGTGTAAGCGGTGGATTAGTTTAAGCTTATAAACAGGACTGCAGCCTGATTTAATCTTTACCAGAAAGCTGAGGGCAAAATAAACAGGAAACTAGCCTGCTGGATAGAGTGGAAGTGGGTTGGCAAAAAAGTAGGGTGTGGTAGTGTTACAGAAGGAACTGCAGATGCTGGAGAATCGAGGGTACACAAAAGGCTGGAGAAACTCAGTGGGTGCAGCAGCATCTAAGGAGCGAAGGAGATAGGCGACGTTTTGGGTCGAGATCCTTCTTTAGACAGTGGGTTGGTGGTAGAAGAGAGAGATGAAAATATACAACGGCCAGATTTGTTAAAAATATAGCTTATAAAAAAGTATCAGTTTTGGTTCTTCAAGGAATGACATGTGCGGCAGGGGGAGCGGAGGGTATGGGCATTGGCAGGATAGTAAGAGCGTGTAGATTGTATGGGCAGGCTGACCTATTTCTGCACTGTAGATTGAAATCAACACTTGTATGTACATGGGAGTGGAATATTGAAATTCCATACTGAGGTTTGCTGTAGTTTGTGTTCTGAAAAGAACTTGGGAATGTAAATAAAATGAATCCTTACGCAAACGTGCGCACAGGCTGGATGCATACTTAAATAATCAAATCTAGGTTAAAATGAGATTCCATTTGTTTGAGTCAAGAGATGTTTGCATAAACAGGAGATCTTTCAGCTCAAAACAGATTAATTCTTGTTCTTGAAATTCTGTGATGGCTAGGTAGAATTTTGCACTTTACAGAATGTGGGGGATGGGGTGGGGCAGCAAAAGAATCATTGAATCTGGAAATGGCAGAAAGTGCAGAAATCTGATTTCAGAGTATTATACGTGAGTTGATGGAAGGATGATTACAGAAATGGAAGGTGAATTCACTTTTTGGGGATTGTAAAAAATAAACTGAGATTGTAAATAAGGCATTAGTGTATATGGCAGAGGAATTGAGTCTGCTTTATGTTTGAAGTGGGGTTTACACTGCCTTCTAATCAGCCTGCAAATCCTTCCATCACTTTACAGTATTCTTCATGAGAAAAATGCAAAGGTACAAAAATAATAATGTTGAATGTTCTGGATTGTTAACTCTTAAATCCATTGTGAGATCTGGTTGCAATCTGTTGAATGTTATGCATAACTCTTTATTTAAGACAAGAATACGTTCTGTGTTTACGATGGAAAATATGAGAATGAAAGATTAATAAAGTATGGTGACCTAAGGTTATTGTAAAGTGCTCTCAGCTATTGTAAATTAATGAGGTTCACAATCACTTGAGGCCCGTCTGAAGATAGGTCTCAGCTCGAAACGTCACCTATTCCTTTTCTCCAGAGATGCTGTCAAACCCGCTGAGTTACTCCAGCTTATTGTGTATCACTGAGGTTTAGTTCAGTGTAGAAATACAACATGTACAACATGTGGCTCTTCGATCCACCACATCTACACTGACCATCGATTACCATTTGCACTAGTTCTATGTTATCCCACTTTCACTTCCACTCCCTGCACACAACAGCCATCTCACAGAGGCCAACTAACCTACAAACCCGCACATCTTTTGGATGTGGGAAGAAACCGGATCACCCAGAGGAACCCACACGGTCACAGGGAGAACATGCAAACTCCACTCCGACAGCACATGAAGTCAGGATTGTGGGTCTCTGGTGCTTTGAGGTGGCAGGTCTACTGGCTGCACCACTGTGTTGCCCAAGTCTGATGTGACTTCTGACATGTACCTGCAACTGTGACATACAGTAGGAACCAGAGTATCCAAAAAGCACATATTAAAGGGACATAAATCACAATTTAATAATAGATTATCATGAAACCAGGCCAAGAACATAGGGAAAACACCCTCCTTCCTTTATAAAAGAGTGCTATTAAACTTTTTATATCTATCTGAGTAGCCAATTGGGCCCTCAGCTTCAACAAGTCAGGAAGATAACACTTTGACAATATCATGGGGTGGGAGATTGCAACCTTCATGTGGGTCCGCCCTGTTTCAACAAATGCAATCAACCTGGTGTGCACAATCAACTAAGATCAAGTAGAACAAGTTGTCCTGCAACTATAGGCTGTGCACGCCATACGCAAGAAGAAGAAGACAATATCATGTTTTACTCTCACGGTGACCTCACTCTAGGCTTTGAGCTCAAGTCCCTGTGGCGATGCATGAAACACAACAGTACCCACTGAAAGGCACAACAGTACCCACTGAACTACAGTACAGTCATGGTTTTATCTTTCTGCTGGCAGCAACAGTGCAACAACAGACAAACTTGAGAGAAAAAAAAAAAGTGATGCTGGTTTAGAAAATAAGGACACAAAGTGTTGGTAGGCAAAAATGAAGGAGAAACTCAGCGGGTGAGTCCAAAGGAATAGACGACGTTTCGGGTTGAAACCCTTCTTCAGACTGATGTGGGGGTGGGGGGTCCGGAAGAAGAAAATAACAGGTGGAGACAGTGGGCTGTGGGAGAGCTGAGAAGGGGAGGGGAAGGAGGGAGAAAGCAAGGACTACCTGAAATTGGAGAAGTCAATGTTCATACCGCTGCGGTGTAAACTACCCAAATGAAACATGAGGTACTGCTCCTCCAATTTGCGGTGGGTCTCACTCTGCCCATGGAGGAGGCCCAGGATAGAAAGGTCGGATTTGGAATGGGAGGGTGAGTCAAAGTCCTGAGCCACTGGGAGATCAGGTTGGTTAATACGAACTGCGCAGAGGTGTTGGGCGAAGCGATCGCTAAGCCTGCGCTTGGTCTCACCGATATAGAGCAGTTGACACCTAGAGTATCGGATGTAATAGATGAGGTTGGAAGAGGTGCAGATGAACCCCTGTCTCACCTGGAAAGACTGCTTGGGCCCTTGGATGGAGTCGAGGGGGGAGGTAAAATGACAAGTGTGGCATTTCCTGCGGTTGCAAGGGAAAGTACTATGTGGTTTGGATGGGAAGGGACAAATTGACCAGGGAGATACGGAGGGAGTGGTCTCTGCGGAATACCGAACGGTGAGAAATTGGGAAGATGTGGCCAGTGTTGGGATCCCGTTGGAGGTGGTGAAAATGTCGGAGGATTATTTGTTGTATATGACAGCTGGTAGGGTGGAAGGTGAGGACAAGGGGGACTCTGTCCTTGTTAAAAGTGGGGGGGGGAATGGGGAGTGAGAGCGGTGCTACGGGATATAGAAGAGACCCTGGTGAGAGCCTCAACTTTAGTCGAAGTGGGGAACCCCCATTCACTAGAGAATTTGGACATCTCCGATGCCCTGGTTTGGAAACCTCATCCTGGGTGCAGATGTGGCCTAGATGGAGGAATTGGGAGTAGGGGATAGAGCCTTACATGAAGCAGGGTGGAAAGAAGTGTAATCCAGATAGCCATGGTAGTCAGTGGGTTTGTGGTAGATGTCGGTCAGCAGACTGTTTCCTGCGATGGAGATAGTGATGTTTAGAAACAGTAGGGAGATGTTGAAAATGGTCCAGGTGAATTTGAGTGCCGGATAGAGGTTAGTGGTGAAATGGATGAAGTCAGTGAGTTCTGCATGGGTGCAGGAGGTAGCACCAATGCAGTCGTCAATGTAGCGGAGGTAGAATTCGGGGATAGGGCCACGGTACGCCTCGAACAAGGATTGGATGGCGGGACGGTCACATGCTGCGAGAATGGAGCAGCTAGGCTTGTACACTCTGCAGTTTAGAAGGATGGGAGGGGATCTCATTGAAACATATAAGATTGTTAAGGGTTTGGACAGACTAGAGGCAGGAAACATGTTCCCGATGTTGGAGGAGTCCAGCACCAGGGGCCACAGTTTAAGAATAAGGAGTAAGTCATTTAGAACGGAGACGAGGAAACACGTTTTCTCACAGAGAGTGGTGAGTCTGTGGAATTCTCTGCCTCAGAGGGCGGTGGATGTGGGTTCTCTGGATGCTTTCAAGAGAGAGCTAGATAGGGCTCTTAAAAATAGCGGAGTCAGGAGATATGGGGAGAAGGCAGGAACGGGGTACTGATTGAGGATGATCAGCCATGATCACATTGAATGGCGGTGCTGGCTCGAAGGGCCGAATGGCCTACTCCTGCACCTATTGTCTATTGTCTATTGTCTACCCCACAAAGAGGCAGGCATAGCTGGGGCCCATATGCGTGCCAATAGCTACACCTTGGATCTCTACATCTCCTGTCCATCACTCTACACATCCATCCCCCACCAAGAGGGTCTTAAAGCCCTCCGTTTCTTCCTCGACCGCAGAACCAACCAATCCCCGTCTACCGATACTCTCCTCCGCCTAGCGGAGTTGGTCTTTACCCTCACCAACTTTTTCTTTGAATCCTCCCATTTCCTCTAAATCCAAGGCGTAGCTATGGGCACACGCATGGGCCCCAGTTATGCCTGCCTCTTTGTACGGTACGTCGAACAATCCTTGTTCTCGGCGTACCGTGGTCCTATCGCCGAACTCTACCTCCGCTGCATTGACGACTGCATTAGTGCTACTTCCTGCACCCATGCAGAACTCACTGACTTCATCTATTTTGCCACTAATTTCTATCTGGCACTCACCTTCCACCCTACAGTCATCACATACAACAGATAATCCTCCTACATTTTCGCCACCTCCAATGGGATCACACCACTGGCCACATTTTCCCATCTCCTCCCCTTTCGGCTTTCCATAGCGACCGCTCCCTCCGTAACTCCCTGGTCAATACGTCCCTTCCCACCCAAACCACTCCCTCCTTGGTACTTTCCCTTGCAACCGCAGGAAATGCTACACTTGTCTCTTTACCTACCCCCTCGACTCCATCCAAGGACCCAAGCAGTCTTTCCAGGTGAGGCAGTGGTTCGCCTGCACCTCCTCCAACCTCATCTATTGCATCCGTTGCGCTGGGTGTCAACTGCTCTACATTGGTGAGACCAAGAGCAGGCTTGGCGATCGCTTCGCCCAACATCTCTGCACAGTTCGCATTAACCAACCCGATCTCCCAGTGGCTCAGCACTGTAACTCCCCCTCCCATTCCGAACCCGACCTTTCTGTCCTGGGCCTCCTCCATGGCAAGAGTCAGTCCCACCACAAATAGGAGGAGCAGCACTTCATAGTTCGCTTGGGTAGTTTACACCCCAGCGGTATGAACATTGACTGGGGTGGAAGATTGCAACCTTCATGTGGTCTGCCCTTTCGACAAATGTAATCAACCCAAATAACCATATAACCATATAACAATTACAGCACGGAAACAGGCCATCTCGGCCCTTCCAGTCCGTGCTGACCATTTGTTTTCCCCTAGTCCCATCTACCTGCACTCAGACCATACCCCTCCATTCCCTTCACGTCCATATACCTATCCACTTTACTTTTAAATGTTAAAATCGATCCTGCCTCCACCACTTCTGCTGGAAGCTCATCCCACACAGCCACCAACCTCTGAGTAAAGAAGGTCCCCCTCACATTACCCCTAAACTTCTGTCCCTTAATTCTCATGTCATGCCCTCTTGTTTGAATCTTCCCTATCCTCAATGGGAAAAACGTATCCACGTCAACTCTGTCTATCCCTTTCATCATTTTAAAGACCTCAATCAAGTCCCCCCTTAACCTTCTGTGCGCTCCAAAGAATAAAGACCTAACTTGTTCAACCTTTCTCTGTAACATAGTTGCTGGAACCCTGGCAACATTCTAGTAAATCTCCTCTGTACTCTCTCTATTTTGTTGACATCCTTCCTATAATTAGGCGAACAAAATTGTACACCATACTCCAGAATTGGTCTTACCAATGCCTTATACAATTTTACCATTACTTCCCTACTCCTATATTCAATGCTCTGATTTATAAAGGCCAGCACACCAAAGGCTTTCTTTACCACCCTATCTACATGCGATTCCACCTTCAGGGAACTATGCACAGTTATTCCTAGATCCCTCTGTTCCACAGCATTCCTCAATTCCCTACCATTTACCATGTATGTCCTATTTTGATTTGTCCTGCCAAGATGTAGCACTTCACACTTAACAGCATTAAACTCCATCTGCCATCTTTCAGCCCACTTTTCCAAAAGGCCCAAATCTCTCTGTAGACTTTGAAAATCTACTTCATTATCCACAACACCACCTATCTTAGTATCATCTGCATACTTACTTATCCAATTTTCCACCCCATCATCCAGATCATTGATGTACATGACAAACAACAGTGGACCCAACACAGATCCCTGAAGCACCCCACTGGTCACCGGCTTCCAACCTGACAAACAACCATCCACCATTACTCTCTGACATCTCCCATTCAGCCACTGTTGAATCCATCTTGCTACTCCGCCATTAACACCCAAAGATTGAACCCGTCGTGCACAATCAAATAAGATCTAATGGAACAAGTTGTCCTGCAACTTTAGGCTGTGTACGCCATACGCAAGAAGAACATTGAATCTGCAATTTCAGATAGTCCTTGCTTTCTCCCCCCTTCCCCTCCCCCTTCCAGCTCTCCCACAGCCCACTGTCTCCACCTCTTCCTTTCTTCTTCCTGCCGCCCCACCACCACATCAGTCTGAAGAAGGGTCTCGACCCGAAATGTCGCCTATTCCTTCGCTCCATAGATGCTGCTTGACCCACTGAGTTTCTCCAGCATTTCTGTCTACCTTCGATTTTACCAGCATCTACAGTTCTTTCTTGAACACAAAGTGTTGGAGTAATCTAGTTGGTCAGGCAGCATCTCTGAAACATAGATAGGTAACTTGTAACTGGAAAGAAGTGTCAGCCCAAGGGATGAAGCATGTTTTTTATTCTCAATGCAAGTCAAAAACTGACAGGACAGCACAGATCAAAATGTTGTTGTTTAATTACATCCTGGTTCACATAGAAACAAAGGATAATTTATTGTTGCTGCCTTGTGGAGATTGTATTCAGCTTTAGGGTCAGTGTAACCCTGACGGAATGCAGAAAGTCACCGATTATACAGAGGGTTACCCTCTGAGTCACAATACAAGTAAATGTGAATGACGTGTCTGATGCATGCTTTGAATTTTGATTTTGATGCAATGGAAATAGAAGAGATGAACTTTGCCTTTGTTCGGTTACAATGTACCTCCTAAATGGCATTTAGATTTAAGATCTATAATTACTCCAATTAGTGCTAAAATCTTTGGTATAGTACACAAATCAATTTGCAAACACAATTAACAGAACAAATGTGGCATAACTAAGGAAAATGTCACCCAACATAGCAGAAGTGACACAGCAGAAGTAAATCCATCAGGGAAGAAAATACAGTTTGTACAAATACCAGTAAAGATAGCTAAGGCACAAAGGCAATACAGAAAAAAAAATAAGTAGTGCCCATCATAACCTCAGAAACATCTTAAAACACTGTTGATGTATAGTTATTGCTAATGAAAAATAGAATCAGACAATTTATGCACTGTAAACTCCCACAGACAGAAATTATATACTCATCAGTTAATCTGTTTTATTGTTACTGGTTCTAGGAGAAATATTGGCCAGGCTACCAGGAAATTCATCTGCTATTCTTTGACAGGAGCTATGAAATATTTTACACCTAACTGAGAAAACAGATGAGAACTGAAGTTTAACCGAGAATCAGAGCAGTAGTATATCTGGTAATACCACTTTTGTCAACCCGGATTAGTCACAACAAGTTTATTGACATAAGTATGTAAGTAAGTAAGTAAATTTTATTTATATAGCACGTTTAAATCAACTCGCGTTGAAACCAAAGTGCTTTACATAGAAGAAATAATTAAGTTTCTGTACATCCATAGAAAAATTTAAAAAAAAAAGAAAAATGACACAACACATTATAGAATTCAACATCAACAGAATCAAACATTTCCACTGTGGGGAAAGGCATCAGAAAGTTCAGTCCTCTTCCTCTGTGATCACCCGAGATCAGGGCCTATTTGTGGCCTCCGCAGCCAGTCCGATGTTTTCAGGCCCTCTGCCAGGAAGATGGAACTCCGGCGTCACAAGTAAAGTGAGGTTCAGGTATAATGAAAACCTTGCTTGCAGCAGTATGGCAGGCACATAGACTCAGACAACACACAAACCATACATTCCATTTAAATTATACACAAGTGCTACAAGACAGTGAAAAGTAAAGGGCCTGTCCCACTTGGGTGTCATTTCCGCGTCACGCAGGTGGCTCGCGAGGATTTTGAGAATCCCCAAATCCTGGGGCACCGCGCGCTAACGTGCGTTACTGCCTACACCACCACGTCACACCATGCGCCACGCGCCATGCGTCATGTGCCATGCGCGCGTAATGCACGCTATGCGCGTTTCGTGCATCATGTAAATGTCGCGTAAATAACGCCCAAGTGGGACGGGCCCTAAAGACCGTGCGAAAAACAAGACACTAGTACAAACACAAGTTTGTCATGGTGTGTGGTGTCCATTGTTGATTTAGGATTAACGTTGTGCGTATGCATTTGAGAAACATAGAAACATAGAAACATAGAAAATAGTTGCAGGAGTAGGCCATTCGGCCCTTCAAGCCTGCACCGTCATTCAACATGATCATGGCTGATCAGAACTTGATGGTTGTAGGAAAGTTGCACTTTCTGAATATGGTGGTGAGAGACCTCATGCTTTGTTACCTCCTACCTAATGGTAGCAACAAGTAGAGGGCAAGGCTGTGTGGTGGTGCACCTTGATAATAGATCCTGTCTTCCAGAGAAAGCACATCATAATGGTTTTGATAGAGGGGAGAGCTGTGACATAATAGACCGTGCTGAGTCCACCAACTTCTGCAGCTTCTTGCATTCTTGTGCATTGGATTTGCTATACCAGGCCATGTTGCAAACTTTTAAGATGATTATATCTTTGGCTTCACCTTATGGGGCCAAGTCTCAGGAGTGAAGCTCAAACCCACAATCATGTGAGTCAGATGCAACCCAAAGAGCCACAAATTACCGACAGATTGGCTAACTTAAAGCTGAGTACTTTTAGGAGTAAAATAGTAAGATTAATCAATAACTTACCAGTTTGAAGTTTGATTGTTATTTTATGAGGAGTTCAAGTTCAAGTTCAAGTGAGTTTATTGTCATGTGTCCCTGATAGGACAATGAAATTCTTGCTTTGCATCAGCCCACAGAACATAGTAGGCATTTACTACAAAACAGATCAGTGTGTCCATATACCATATATAAATATATACACACATGAATAAATAAACTAATAAAGTGCAAATAACAGATAATGGATTATTAATTATCAGAGTTTTGTCCGAGCCAGGTTTAATAGCCTGATGGCTGTGGGGAAGTAGCTATTCCTGAACCTGGTCGTTGCAGTCTTCAGGCTCCTGTACCTTCTACCTGAAGGTAGCAGGGAGATGAGTGTGTGGCCAGGATGGTGTGGGCCTTTGATGATACAGTCAGCTTTTTTGAGGCAGCGACTGTGGTAGATCCCCTCGATGGAAGGAAGGTCAGAGCCGATGATGGACTGGGCAGTGCTTACTACTTTTTATAGTCTTTTCCTCTCCAGGGCGTTCAAGTTGCCGAACCAAGCCACAATGCAACCGGTCAGCAAGCTCTCTACTGTTCACCTGTAGAAGTTAGAGAGAGTCCTCCTTGACAAACCGACTCTCCGTAATCTTCTCAGGAAGTAGAGGCGTTGGTGAGCTTTCTTGATAATTGCATCAGTGTTCTCGGACCAGGAGAGATCTTCAGAGATGTGCACGCCCAGGAATTTGAAGCTCTTAACCCTTTCAACCATCGACCCGTTGATATAAAGGGGACTGTGGGTCCCCATCCTACTCCTTCCAAAGTCCACAATCAGTTCCTTGGTTTTGCTGGTGTTGAGGGCCAGGTTATTGTGCTGGCACCATATGGACAGTTGCTCGATCTCTCTTCTGTACTCCGACTCATCCCCATCAGTGATACGCCCCACAACAGGGTGTCGTCAGCGAACTTGATGATGGAGTTAGCACTGTGACCGGCTACGCAGTCATGAGTATAGAGAGAGTACAGCACGGGGCTGTAGTTACGATGAGGGATTACGTGAAGAAGCCCCGCCAGGCGCATGCGCGCCATACTTCAAAGCAGCGGCGTGAAAACACAGAAACTATAGTCGAAGTGATATAGTAAAACTCAGAAGACTAGAACTACCAGATGATCTTTGCGATTATGAGGGCCAGAAGCGGAGGGCACGTAATCCCTCATCGTAACTCCTCATAAAATAAAGATCAAACTTCAAACTGGTAAGTTATCGTTTAATCTTACTATTTTACTTCGGAGTCACGTGAGTGACTACGTGAAGATTTCAAAGCTCTGTGATTTCATGCCGTAGATCCATTCCATATGACGCACTGCTTCAGTTGACACAGTAGTGAATTAACTTATGTATTCAAAATTGCTTCGAATTCTCCAATAAACATTTTTTAATAATAATAAACAAAACAGTCATAACCCGTCTATCCCAGGGGGAAATTACAAATTAAATTTATAAAAGAAAATCAAACCGAACCCAAAACAGCATGCCCAAAACCTTGCACAGTCAGGAAAGGTTTGTCATAGAACTTTGAGAAGGTCGCCTCCCTAGATCATCCTGCGGCCCTGAGGATTTGATCTAGAGGTACGCCCTGTGCCTTCGCTGCGGATGTTGATGCCGCCCTGGTGGAGTGAGATTTAAACACACGAGTGTCTACTCCAGTACAATCCAAAACCTGTTTTAACCATCTAGAAATACCTTTTTATGAGTTTTTTTTGTGGCTGATGAGCATTTCTGTCTCAGAGCCTCTGAGACTCTTAGTTACCTCGATATATTGACTCAGGTGCTTGACTACACATAGCGTTTGGTCAACGGGGTATGCTTTAAAGCTTACTTTGGTTCCGGCTATTCCTGGCCTGCTTTGTTTGATTAAATCATATACATAAAACGTAATGTTATCTACAGAAGAGTACATGCTATCTAGCCGTAGCTTTTGCAATGTTTGAACTCGTTGCACTGATACTAGCGCCATGAGCATGACCACTTTAAGTGTTAACTTCTGAAAAGACAGTGACATAATTGGAGCCCATTGCCAAAGCAGTGTGAGAACTATACTGACATCGCAGATTTCTGTATATCTAAGCTTAGGAGTGTTCTTGTTAAAGATTCCTCTCATGAATCAGGACACTAACGGATGAGACCCGATAGATTGTTGTTCTGAAAACTGCCCTAAATAGGAGGACAAAGCACTCCGAGCACTATTAATGGCACTATAGCTCAAGTGTTCATCAAAATGCAATGTAGCAAGGAACTCCAATACATCCGGTATGCTTGCAGTACGATAAGATATATCTGACTGCAAGCAAAACATCTCCCATTTCTTAATATGAGACACATATTGTTTTTTAGTGCTATCTCTCCAAGCTGCAGTTATCACATCCATGGTCCTACTCGTCAGTCCAAGCCCTTGGAACGGTCTGGTCAGAACCTGCAGATTAACAGATTAATACGATCATGTAACGGATGACTTTCTCCTGTTACTGGATGCACCAACAAATTACTGCTCTTGGGGATAGTCATGAATGGCCGAGTCATCATTCTCAGCACCAATGGGAACCATGGCTGTGTAAGCCAGTCTGGAACCACCAAAATGCCTGAGGCGGAGTCCTGCTCTATTTTGGTGAGGCATTGCCTGATGAGGCAGAATGGGAGAAAAGCGTAAAAGAACGTACGGCCCCAATGTAGCGAGAATGCATCCACCGCTACTGCTCCTGGATCTGGTTCCCACAAAACGTATTTTGGCAACTGATGATTTAGCCTGGATGCAAACAGATCTATATCTGGCAAACCATAGCGGCTGACAATCATTTTAAAAACATCAGGATTTAGCATCCATTCTATGTTATCATTAAATTTCCGTGACCTGTTGTCAGCCACTACATTATCTCTACCTGGTATGTAGATAACTGAGACCCAGATATTTCCGGAAATACACCAGTCCCAAATGAGGTTAGCCAGATTATCACATGATACTGACCTTATTCCTCCCATGTGATTGATATAAGCAACAGCCATAGTATTGTCAATCTGGAGCTGAACATGTAAATTTTATTTCGGAGTCACGTGCGCGCCATTAGCATTCATGCAGTGCACCCGCGACGAACAGGAGTTCAAGGCGCTCCCGCTACAAATTGAAAAGTCGGGCCGACAGGTAAGTTTTACCGTGGCCGTGTATATTTTCTCTGTGGTCTGCTTTATGTTCCAGGAGAATGAGCAAGACCAGAGGGAAAAAATCTGCAGCTCGCCCCCGTTCGTCTTCCATTGAGGAATGTTCTTTGGAGGGGGGGCAAGAGGTGGCAGGATTGACTACCGAGCCGAGTCCAGCACCGCTAGTGCAGCCTGAGCAGTGGGCTGGAGGTACCTGCAGCCAGAACCGGGCGGTAGTATCCGACGATTCGGATGAAGATGCCTCACCGCTCGAGAGCGGCACAGGCAGCCGCCTAAGCCGAATGGAACGGCTTGTGGAGCAATTGCTCCAGCGAGATCTGCTGAGAGACACATTAGCTCTGCTGTGCACCACTCAATATGAGATAAACAATTTACGGAAGGAAATCATCAAGCCTGCCCTCAACCCTAAATTTGCGGGATTTTGCAAAACACCGGGTTCAGAACCTCCAATTCTGCTCTTTGGAAAGGACCTTCCGAAAAATGTGAAAGACCTAGAGGAAGAATCCAAGACCTTTGGTCTCGTGAGGGCAGGTTTGGGACCGAGCAGACCTAACAAACCCAGGCGGCAGTACCCCACGGCTTCCACCAGTCGTCGACCACCATATGCGACTGGTGAAAGCTCAGGGTCCGCAACCATTCCCCATAAGCCTTTTTTAGGCCAGGGCCCAGAGCGGACCCCATGGAAAATGCGCCACTCCCAACAACATCAACATCAACAGCAGCCCTCTACAGCCCAGCAGAGACCTCATCATCCAGCGAAGAGGCAGAAGAAGCACCAGTAACCATGGAGGTGGATGGGTCTAGTTCCTCTCAGCATATGAGCAGTAGGGGCTCTATACTAACAGGGGGAAGATTGCACTTGTTTTTGGATGCATGGGAATCCATCACTAATGACAAGTATATACTCAGCAGCATTCATGGCTATAAAATTGACTTTGTTCATGAAAACATTCCGTCAGTTCAGCATATACCCCAAAGGGTATTCACCCTCTCAGTCAAAGAGAAACAAGAGGGTCAAGCTGAACTGATGAGGCTACTAGCAAAAGGTGTCATTGAAAGAACAAAACATGAACCTTTGGAATCTGTGTCTAATATTTTCACTAAAACTAAAAAAGATGGTGGATGTTGCATCATCATTGACTTAACTACTTTAAACAAGTCTGTTAAGTATATACATTTCAAGATGGAAACTTTTGAAACAGCCAGACTATTGACTTCTAGAGGTTACTTTCTAGCAAGCATTGATTTAAAAGATGCCTACTACTCAGTACCCATACACAAGGAACATCATAAATACTTAAAGTTTATCTGGATGAAATAGCTATGGCAATTTAAAGCCTTACCAAATGGACTAACCTCCGCTCCAAGGTTGTTCACTAAAATCTTAAAACCTGCTTTGGCATTATTGAGGAAACAAAAGCATATAGTCATGGCGTACTTAGACGACATTTTAATAGTAGGGAAAACCTTGGAGACAGCTATTTTGGTAGTAGCAGCCACCAAACGTTTGTTTGAAACTTTGGGGTTTGTCATACATCCAGATAAATCCAATTTTACACTGTCTACTACCATGGACTATCTTGGATTTACGATTGATACTGTTTGCATGATTGTAACTCTGCTGAAGGGGAAAGCATCAGAATTGGCACTATCTTGCAGTGAACTAATGGATAAACATCAGTCAACCATACGATTGGTAAAATGGTAGCAGCTTTTCCAGCTGTACAATTTGGGCCTTTGCACTATCAAAATTTGCAAAGAGCAAAAGTGCACGCACTAAAGCAAAACTCAGGTCACTTTGACCAAGTTATGAATTTAACTGCTGAATCCATTCCAGAGTTACAATGGTGGACAAGGAACGTTAGGCTCAGTTCCAGTCCCATAATAATCACCAACCCAGTATTAACCATTCAAACGGATGCCAGTGCTTTGGGAGCTGGGGAGCAACTAACATGCAATCCAGCACAGGGGGCAGATGGACTAATTCTGAATCATCTTGCCTACAGACACGGGGTATCAACTACTTAGAAATGTTGGGTGCGTTTTATGGTTTAAAAGCATATTCATCTAATACGCATAATGCACATGTCCGGTTGCAATTAGATAATACCACGGTGGTGGCTTATATCAACCACATGGGCGGTGTAAAGTCGATATCGTGTGACAATTTGGTAAACCTAATCTGGCAATGGTGTGTCAAAAGACATATTTGGTTATCTGCAACTTACCTACCAGGTAAGCAAAATACAGTGGCAGACACCAGGTCACGCAAATTTAACGATAACATCGAATGGATGTTAAATCCCAGTATTTGCTGAAATTACAAAGCAATATGGCACACCAGATATCGATCTATTTGCATCCAGGCTGAATCACCAGGTACCAATGTATGTCGCTTGGGAACTAGACCCTGAGGCAGCAGCAGTTGATGCATTTACGCTGCATTGGGGGAAAATGTTCTTTTATGCTTTTCCTCCCTTCTGCCTCATCAGTCGGGTATTACGCAAGATTCAATTGGATTCCGCTTCAGGAATCTTGATAATACCCGACTGGCCTACGCAGCCATGGTTCCCAGTGGACCTCGACATGGCTGTCGAAACACCGTTGGAATTCCCCAGCAGTCCAGACTTATTAATCCACCCAGTGTCAGGCATTAGTCACCCGTGCCAAGACAGAGTCAATCTCCTGGCTTGCAGATTCTAAAAAGACCTCTACTGGGCCTGGGACTGTCTGAGGACGCCATCAACATGATGACCGCATCCCACCGGGAATCCACCAGGAGACAATACCTGACCAACATAAGAAAATGGGAACGGTATTGCTCCAAAACAGGAACTACCTACTCAACAGCTACAGCCACCAGTGTTGTGGAGTTCCTGGTTGGGTTACATCGGGAAGGACTCAGCTACAGCGCCATCAATACAGCCAGGAGTGCGTTGTCAGCTTATTTGGTTCCAGCAGCAGGACAGCAGGCTTTGGGGTCCCATCCACTAGTGGTCAAAATCATGAGGGGCATTTTTAACACTAATTCCCCCAGACCAAGGTATACTCAGATCTGGGATGTCAGCATTGTGCTGACGTACCTTAGGGGATGGCCACCACCCAGGTCACTCATGCTGGAACAACTTACTCTGAAATCAGTCATGCTCATGGCACTAGTGTCAGCTCAAAGGGTACAGTCCCTCCACCTTCTGAGGCTGGACAGCATGAAAGTCATTGGACTGTTTCACATTCCATATTCAGGGACTGGTCAAACAAAGTAGACCAGGTACCATGCCTCCAGTCATGGAGTTCCGGGCATATTCATCTGACCCACGGCTGTGTGCCAAGACCCATCTCGCAAATTACATAGACACAACATACAACTTAAGAGGGAAAGAAAAAAGCCTTATGGATAAGCCACAAGAAGCCTCATGGTCAGATGATGAGCCAAACCATTTCAAGGTGGCTCAAGCAGGTGCTTAAGTCCGCGGGAGTCAATACTAATGTTTACAAATCTTACTCCACCAGGGCTGCATCTACATCGGGGGCTAGGCGAATGGACGTGCCTATGGACCATATTCTGGCCAGAGCAGGATGGTCCTCGGAAAGAACTTTCCAAAGGTTTAATAATAAGCCGCTGGCGGAACCTGCTACATTTGTAGACAGAATTTTAGAGTCTGCAGATAATATTTAATTTAAGCCCGTGGGAGCTCTCTGTTTTTTGTTGTCATTAATAAACCTTTTTTGTTCACGAACAGGTTATTGTTGATTGTGATAACATACTTCCTCCCTCTAAGGTCTTCAGACAGTGAGTGAAGCATGAGCTGGTACACGGTTTGGAATCACAGAGCTTTGAAGTCTTCATGTAGTCACTCACGTGACTCCGAAATAAAATAGTGAGATTAAATGAGAACTTACCAGTTCGAAGTTTGATCTGTATTTTATGAGGAGTTACGATGAGGGATTACGTGCCCTCCGCTCCCACCCTCTATTATACAGATCAACTGGTAATTAAGTTCTTATTTTTTCTTTACTATATTTATTTCAATTGTTGTGTTTTTTCTGTGAATCCACACCGCTGCTTTGAAGAATGTCACGCATGCGTGCTGGACGGGGTCTTCACGTAATCCCTCATCGTAACTCCTCATAAAATACAGATCAAACTTCGAACTGGTAAGTTCTCATTTAATCTCACTATTATTCATTGCTGAACAATAAGCTTTTAATCCATAGAATGCACTCAGCAATTCTAAGTAATTTATTAAGTCCTCTTGTACACTCCATCTACCACCACAGCTAGACTTGCAGTCCGTGGCTCCCCATCCCAAAGCACTAACATTTGTTTGTAAAACCAGTGAAGGTTGTTGAATTAAAAAGTTTTTGGTACTTTGTGCAATATTAATTATCCACCATTGTAATTCGGCGATGGCTTTGCCTGGCAACTGCATAGGTCTATCAAAATGACTTGCATGTTCTTTAAGTGCTTGTTCTCTAGCTCGTTGCAAACTTTGATAGTGCAGAGGCACAAACTCCACTGCAGGGAAAGCCGCCACCAATTTATCAATAACACTGGCTACTTGCCGGATGGAGGGTTGTTGCTTTTCTATGAGACTGGTACAGACCTCTGTGATTTCAACAGCCTTGCCATAGGCAAAGTCACTGACATATCAACTGAATCAATGACAAACCCCAAATAGTTAATTTTTTGGGATGGCTCTGGCTTGGATTTTGTTGGATTTTGTTGCTGAAACCGACTCCTCAGCTGTTTCCTGAGTGTTGCTTATAATTAAGATATCATCTAGATAAGCCATCAATGTGATTCTGGACACGAAGTAGCGCCAGAACTGGTTTTAACAATTTTGTGAACAACCTAGGAGCTGAGGTTAACCCATTGGGCAACACCTTAAATTGCTACAGCTGTCCCATCCAACTAAATTTCAAGTATCTACGGTACTATGATGAATTGGTACTGAATAATATGCATTTTTCAGATCTATAGTTGCCATATAACAACCTTTTGATAACAGCTGTTTAGCAGTATTGAAGGTGTCCATTTTAAAATGCCTATACTGGACATAGGAATTTAACTGGGTTAGGTCCAGAATGACTCGATACCCACCATCTTTTTTCTGTCTGGGGAATATATTGGACACAAATTGTTGAGGATGGTATATCGTCCTCTCAATTACCCCTTTTTGGAACACAACCCCAATTTCTTTATTTACCTGCAGAGTTTCTGGTCCAGAAAAAACCAATACCCGACTAGGCATATTTTGTGCAGGTGGATGCATTCCTGCCATAAACTCTATTCGAGACCCTGAGACAGTGTCCAGTATAAACAGATCAGATGTTATACAGCACCATTCATCATAAAATAACGGTAACCTACCCCCAACCGGAGGTTGTTCCCCAGAGGATTTATCCTGGACTGAATGAGTTAGCTGTACCTCCATAGTCGGCCTTGAGCTTCTCGTTGCATGCTGGGGTTGTAGTTGTCGTACACAGGTGGATAAGGGTGCCGTCCAACTGGTACCACTCTGCTTGGGCCTGCCACAGGATCTGACGCCCGTCTTGTTGAGAAACATCTACGAGGTGGCAGTCTGGCCGAAGGTATGTAAGTTTTCATGAGACCAATAGTTTTGGCCTCTTCCTCCAGGTCTTTGACCTGTTTGAGCAGGTCTTCGCCAAATAGAAAATTTGGCGCTTGAATATTTGAGGACCTACACAGAGCTGCAAAGCATGGGTTCAACGTTGGCTTGATGGCAATTTTCCGGATGCAGTTGATCTCGAAGTAGGCATTGCACAGCAGGGCCAACATATCCTGCTGTGTCCCGGACATCGGTGCCCCTTGGACCATTTTCCCGAAAGCCGTGATCCCTGCCCCCACTAATTTGAGGACTCGCTGGAAACGAAGCTCTTGTCCACGCATCATTGTGCTCATTTGTGCCCAGATAGCAGAGTTCACGGTGGGCACCTTGAGCAACGCACAATTAACAGGTGTTTGGTAACGCGTGGTCGTTTGTTCCATAATGGAACCCTGTAGCTGGTGAGAGGCCATGTAGTTAATGTTAGAAGCCAGATTTTCCTCCATGGCTTCACCAGTACTCTCCGGAATGGCAACATTTCTTGCTACATCCGGGACACCTGGAGCTTGGCTCATGAGCCTTGGTGTGTGCCCAAAAGCAGTGACAACAACTTCAGGGTCAGACTCCTCCTGCCCTGGCTCTCCCGAGTCTTGCTCCAGGAAGGTCGCTACCAGCCCTAAACAAGGTGCTGGCAAGGGTGATCCCCTTTGATACTCATAGGCGGTGAAGTCCTCCTCGCCATATGGGCCTCTGCGTGAGGCTGTTTGGGGAATCCTAGGGGCATGCGACCCCGATTGGAATACTTCATGGCTCATCATTATCTGAAGCATTCTTTCCATTTGATCTAGACATCCCCAGACCTTCTTGTTGGAAGGAGTGGATTCTTCTTCATCAGACTCGTCAGATAAAACGGGCCTGACAGATTTTCATTTGGCCTTTCTCCCTGCTGGAGTGGCCTCAGCGCCCTGAGGCACTGGAGTTAATGGAGGCAGTTGAGCTGCCGACAGTTCTACAGTCAGCGTCGGAGCCGGCGTTACCGCAGCCGGTATCTCCCTACCCGATCCGCGAGCACTAACCGTGGTCCTGCGAGTTAAACGCCTGCTACGGACGGCAGACTTTTTCGCCACTTTCTCCATTCGCTAACGACTCCCGCTGGCTCCTGAGCCAGTCTCACGGAGTTTAAATACCCGCAGAAAGGTTTCGAAATCACTTACCTGCCGGTTTACTACTTACCGCTGGTGGAGTTGCACTCTCCAGCCCGTCGGTGCGCCATGCGTCGGATGTAATGACGCGCTTGCGCCTGGTGGGGCTTCTTCACGTAGTCACTCACGTGACTCCGAAGTAAAATTCATATCCTCTTCTGGAACAAGGAAAGTTTTATCTCTAAATGTTGTTAATAATTTTCTTTTCCAAAAGATTGACATTTGGCTACATGCTATGTCAATGGCATTATCTCATAAATTCATAATTTCACAAGTTATAGGAGCAGAATTAGGCCATTCGGCTGATCCAGTCTATTCCGCCGTTCAATCACGACTGATCTATCTTTCCCTCTCAATCCTAATCTTCTGCCTTCTCACCATAACCCCCGACACCCTCTTAACGTTTTGCTGTGAACGTTACTAGGTTATTCCACAGTGAAAAGAAGTACAGCTAAGTACATTTTTGCCTTGCACAATATCCATACACCCAAATATTGCAGCAAGAATCATAAAAAACAAACAAGGTGAAGAAACGACTGATGCTCCATTCTCATTCCTAGCTTAGGTGAGTCCACGTTATATCTGTCCAGAACTTATGGGGCTGCGGCATGGTGGTACAACGGTAGAATTGCTGTCTTACAGCTTCAGTGATCTGGGTTTGATTCTGATTATGGGTGCTGTCTGTATGGAGTTTGCACATTTTCTCTCTGACCGGATGAGTTTTCTCTGGGTGCTCTGGTTTCCTCGCACATTCCAAAGATGTGCAGGTTTGTAGATCAATTGGCTTCTGTAAATGGTCCATAGTGTGTAGGTTAGAACTAGCGTATGGGGATTGCTGGTCAATGCAGACTTGGTGGGCCGAAGGGCCTGTTTCCATGCTATATATCTAAACTAAAGTTAAGTGATGACCATTTGTGTTGTTGCTAACTAACAAAAAATGTTTATGAACTATATTAGTTATTTTATTTCTTGGCGCATAAAAAGAAACTGCTCTGCCCACTGCATATGCCAATTCTCAGCGTGTCCCTATCTGTCTTATTCTTCCCCTTAATTCCCAATATCCTATTTCCTCTTATATGTCCATTATTTATCTTCAACTCATCTGCCACTCACCAGCTAATTCTATCATTTCATGATCAGCATTTCATTATTCACTAACTCCAGTCTGCTAATTCGTGACTATCGAGTGGTGGCGCCATCGAGTGTGGTTGCCTAGCCTGCAGCTGTCTGTCCTTTCATACTTTTGTTATTTTTAGTCTGTTTTAAAGTTTGTTTTTGGAAGTCTTTTAGTCTTTTTTATGTGGGGGAGGGAAAGGGGAAACTGTTTTTCTTAGTCACTTCCTGGTCGAGGATGCGACTATTCCCCGAGCCGCATCTTCGCCCCCCTTCTCGCCACCTACCACCTGGATTGGCGCGACCTTTCCTGCCGGAAACCGGCCAGAGCCTCAGTTTCAGTAGCGGCGCAGCACTGGATTCCATTACAGAGCGAGCGATGCCTTACCGGGGTTGCCGTGTTGGAGCTCTGCCGACTGCAGGCAGGGACTGCCGACTTTGAACACCATGGAGCTATGGTCTGCAGAGCTTCCAGCCGCTGGTGGCGCTGACTTTCCAGCCGCAGACGGCGCAGACTTTCCAGCCGCGGGCGGCGCAGACTTTCCAGCCACGGACGGCACTGACTCGCCTAGGTCGCCAGCGTTGAATCTCCGCCCAGCTCGGCCTGTGGACTTCGCGTGCGGCGGTCTCTGGTAGGAAGCAGCCGATTCAAAGGCTTTGGGCCGCTGAGAGTGTTCTTCCGTTCGAGGGCCTGAAACATCGGGGCCGCCGTAGTGGCGACTGTGGAGGCCTCAAATAGGCCCCAACCACGTGTGAACAGAGGAAGAGGACTGAACTTTCCCTCACAGCGGAAAACGCTGATTCTGCTGTGGGGAGATGTTTTTTATGTATTATGTTAAATTCTAAAGTGTTGTGTTAATCTTATTTGTGTGCCGCATGGTAACTCAAATTTCACTGCACCAATTGGTGTATGTGACAATAAATGTCCTTTGTCCTTTGTCCTTTGTCCTATTCCAAAAGATTCTGCAAGGTGAAGGTGCTCTTACAAAAGAGCATGGTGACAGAGCTATCCTGTTAGTTACTCGCACCTATATTTGGTGGCTACACAGCCCGTACTTATACAACACACCAATGTTCTTGGTAATATTAATTTGTATAGACAAACTAAGTATAAAACCAAAGAAGAGGTTCCAATGAGACGATGGAATGTATCTTGGTTTTCCAGGAAATCCTCTTGAGATACATTATGTCGGTCTGCACTATTGTGTAAAAGTTCATTGTCCTAAAATCCCAGGCTTTTCAGGGAGTTGCAGTCTAAATCAAGCCTCTAGCATTCCCTTTTAAGCAAATGTAGAAAAGTCTGACCTCTCCCAAAGAAAATGTTGAATTTCAACAGTAAAGAAAATTATTAGCATGGACAGATTAAGTTAACTGGCAACATTTACTTTCTAATTATCACTTCCTGGCTGCTTGCCCTTTGCTCAGTACCCAGGAGACATTGGCTATTCAGATTTTTTCTTTTCCACTGGCTATATGTCTCGGTTTCTTTGTGAACTTATTCTTGACTGAATCTCTCATTGGCAAAAAACTGTATCCATTCTCCAACCAGCATTTGGTCAAGAATGATGGTTTACAAGGCACTTTCTGATATCAACTAAGATAAAACAATGTTTAAATGGGACACATTTAAGCCAGGTCACATAAGGACAGCATAATCCCTTCCCGAATAATTCTCTAGAAACATAGGACTTTTACAAAATGCAAACGCTTTTACTGTCTCTGCTACTGAAATTGCATTCCCAAATGCACCCAGCCAAGATGTGGTTAAAATCTCTAGGTTATTAAATTATTATGTGTACTGTATAATAAATATACACCCCACCTCCCAATGCAACAATGACTCTGATCAAGACATCATATTAAAAATAGAGCTATTCCATTAACAAATGTAAATAGGAACATTTTCTTTCAAAGCTTAATGGAAAATATAGCAACTAAAATCAGTAGATTGATTTTGGGGGAAGGTATCAGAAATATGGAGATACTGAAGTACAGATTAGCAATGTTCTAACTGAACTTAATAGTCTTCTTCTATTCCTCTCTTCCTACAGGCTTCATAAAGAAATTAATGGCTCTATTACACAACCTTTTCATGCCTTAACATGATTTCAACACATCTGTTCTTGCACTTAACATGGCAACCTACTTTTACTTTCTATGGGAATTGACCTTCTCAATGACTACTACCGTTCCTTTCTACACACTCATTTAGTACAGATTCACTTTGTTACCTGACCCCATTGGTGTGTAGTGTGGTGTCCTGGAAGCACAAATCCACTCAGATTCCTCCATGGTATCTGTAATGTTGGTGCTGTGTTGCAACTCCCTGTGGCATCTACTGGTGAAGACCCACTCTATGGCTCCACCACTGCCACCCACCATAAACACAGTTATTGCAAGCTAATTATGTGACTCCTCCTAGCACCATTTGTACAGATCCACGGTGACTCCTCCATGCCACCTCTGCTATCATGTATCAGTATCATGCTAATACTAAGAAGTCGCCAAATAAGAACCTGCACAATGGCTCCTATACATTATATGCTAACTCTCTGAATAGCCCTCTGCCATCTATATTAGTTCTGACTCACTCAAGTGTCTCAATACAGACCCTCTCGACAAGACCCTCGTGATGTTTGATCTATCACACGAGCCATTGAGCAAAGTCCAGAAATTTGGAAGGCGACCAAGGAATCTCATTGAACCATTAGTTGCCTCTGCATGTATTTATCACTTTGAGCCCATCTGTCAAAACAGAAATAACTTGCATTTACTTTGTGCTGTTGTGAAACCCCATGACTTTCCAAAATATTTTTTACCCAATTAAGTATTCTTAAAGTGTAATTTTGTTGCAGGGAAAAACATTGGCCAGGAGATATGGATAACTCCCATTTTCTTCCTCACAATATACTCCATGGTTCTTTTCAATCCTAATGAGAGAACTTTGATTTAGTGCCACATTTGAATGGTGGAAGGGTTGGCTGCTTAACCCTGCATTGAAGGCTCTGGAATAAAGAAAGGAAGCAAAATGCTGTATCTATCTAGCTCCTCACACCACCACTAGGTTATCCTTTGACAGCAAATTTACTTTAAAATGTGATGAATGCTGCAATGTATTTAAACATTGTGGATAATTTGTACGAGTGACAATTTAATAAGTTACCAAACCAGAGTGTAGTTGATGAGTCTACTCTTCTTTGACCAGTACCAGGGATTTTTTTTTAATCTATACATCTCCAGCAGAGAGTTAAAATTAAACTTTAAGCTTGGAATATTCAACTCCATTCAGACTCAGCAAACAAAGGTGGCAAGATCATTTTAGCACACTTAAATTTAAAGGTTGCTCCATTAATATCTGAAAACCGTGCAGAAATGTAACTCATTGCTTTGGACGTAAATCCTTTCACGGCAGACCACAAAACATGTAACCTGTGTAGAGTTATCCTGTGATAACTCATTCATAATAGCAAATGGAAGCAGACAATTGCGTTCCCAGTTGCCAACATAAACCCTGTTAAGCCAAGAAAAATCACGGTGCCTTTCATAAAGTTAGTGCATCGTTAAATCTGCTTTCCTGCCACTGTAAATTGTGAAGGAGTTAGAACCTGGGCCAACAGCACTATCGCACCAATCTAACAACCTGTGCTCAATTCAAAGACCTATTAGATAACTAACCAAGCTGACACCTCGCCACCATGTGTGCCTACATTGAAAACTGTCTCTTCAGAAGCTTAAATTAAAACATTGTTTACCTTCATACATCTAAAAGGTCTACAAAACAATAGATTGTGTGAGCATTTTGTTTATGAAAACATGGAGATCTTGATACGTCACATCCTGTTAAATAAAGAATATTTTTTTCCTTCTATGCCGTGTATAGTATTCCAGAATTGTGTTAATATTATCAGATTAATAAAATGAAGGTTTGAACTAAAAGAGGTATTCAAATTTATGAATGATTTAGATAAGAAACATTTTTAACTGTAGGAAACACAGTAACCAGAAAATATAGATTTAAGACAATTAGCCAAAGAACCAGTGTGGAAATTAAGGACATTGTGCTTATTTGAAAAGTAACAAAATGAACTGAAATACAGTTCCTAGACATTTGAGCAAAATATGAATCTTCAAAAGAAAATCTAGACGTGAAAAGTAATTTTAATCCTCTAAATTATTTAAGTAAACCATGCACTTGTATTTAACCATCATAACAAATTGTACCAGTTTAAGAAACAGGCCCGCAATCATCTTTTTTGGGCCAAGCAGCAAGGCCAAGAAATGCTGGCCTTCTCTGCAGAATGAGAACATGGCAACACAATTAAAGATGTAAATAAACAGAGCAGCCAATTTCCACTCAAAAAAGTCTCAAATACATGTGCATGATTGACCCAGATTATATTCTCTTGCTCTGAGGAAAAAAAAAAATTCAGGATACATAACACTTGGCAAGTTGAAGCAGGAGGAGACTGCTCTGTAAGAACTTGTCAAAGTGCCTTTCTTACTCTCCACTAATGTCATGGAATAAACTTCCTCAATTGTGCCCAATTTTGGGCACCACAATTTAAAAAGGATTAAAAGGTCTTGCAGAGGACACAGCGGGAATTTGTGAAAGTGCTGACAAAGATATGAAACTTCAATTACCTTGGAAATTAAAGAAGTTATATTTGCTCCTTAGAATTGAAAGGTTTGGGATAAAATAATAAGGTATTCAAATTATGAAGGATTATGACAATCGGGAAACAGTTTCTATAACTGCAAGATTAGAAACAAGAGTACAAACTTGTAAGGCAATTAATAACAGAGCAACTGAGGTGATGGAGAGAATCCTCTTTTACACAGTGAGTTTATTATGGTTTGAAACATCCTGCCTAAGAGTATGTTGGAAACATATTCACTTGTAACTTTCAAAAGAGAATTTGATACATACTTGAAAACAAAGAATTTGCAGGTAAACTCTCCAAATTGCAGATGGACTGGAATGCAGAGTTAAGGCGATAATCGGAGCAGCCAAGATCTTTTTAAATGGAAGATCAGATTCCCATATCAGCAATGATCAAGCTACGAAATTGGACTGACTTACTACAGCACAGGACAAGGCCATTCAGCCTATCAGGTCCATGCCTGCTCCCAGTAAAGGAATTCCATTAGTCCCATTCACTAAATCTTATTCCTTCTCACTTGTCCATTAACTTCCTTTTGGGTCTTTTGCCTCTTCTCGACATTCAGGAGTAAATCACAGAGGCCAACTATCCTTCCAGCATGTCTTAGAATAGAAGATGAAGGCAGAGAAACTGGCAGAATCCCATGCATAAAAACATTCAACTTTCAAACAAGCAGCATCAGAGGTCAGTATTGAACCCAGATCCCTGGAGTAGTGAGGTGACAGCATTAACTGCTGTGCTACCAAACAATCACTAACTGGAGGCACACTGACAAAATACAGATGAGACCTCCATGAAGGAGATCAAGGAGATGCTTGTACAATATCATAGAATCTGTTGATTATGCATCCTCATTATTAAGAGGACAAGCAATTTTGTGGACCTGGCACCCATCACATTATTAGAAATCTTACTCTTAAATCTTACTATTTTGATGCATGGTATTTGTCAAGAAAAATCACAGTAACAGAATTGCAGTGGGGCACTCCTGCTCATAGATTTTCCAGGGGCACCTCCACAGTCTGCCAGTCTTATTCAAATAAATTGAAAATACCAGTCAAAGATTGGAACCACTGCAAATCAGGGTGCCTGTGTGAATTTTCACCCATCACTTGAGCATCAAAGCTGGTACTAACCCAATGAACTCCATCTGGTCTGTCTCACTCTCTGGCAGTGCCTTTGCAGATTATGTGTAAATCTTTACAGAGTTTCCACAGTTCTCTGGTACATTTAGGAACTGTGTGAATAATGGCATTGGTAATTAAAGCATTTCTGGCATTCCCTTCCGAGGTCAGTAAGTGAAACCATATCCCAAGAGTGCCGTTGTGCAAAAACACTGCTGTCAGATCATTATCATTGAGTGCATATATGAATCTACCAGAGCTGCTACACTAAATATAGGAAAACAAGTGGGATGTCGGTTTTTGGGGATTGATGAATATGCTCTTTATTTTTAATAAAATGGCTTACATTTGCCAGTTTCCACAACAAAAACTTGGCTATCGTCATGAGATCCTTGGACATTCCAAATCTCGAGCAGTAGATTTAACGGAGGACAAATTTTGTTCCTCATTAAACGAGATGTCCCTGTAGATGTGATTTATCAAGTGAATCCTACATCCAGCTAACCAAGAAGACAGCCCAGGGGCTTCTAATACCTCTGCTCACTTATAGTCAGCTGCTGTATAAACTGAACCATGATTTAGTTTTAGTTCAAACTCCTTATTTTTAAAATACTTGGATTTTTTCCTAAAGCTAAGGGATATTAATATTGGAGAAAACAGAGCTTTGATACCAGCCGTAAAGCTCACTCAATCCCTCTCATTCTGTAAATCTATTTGAACAGAAGAGCAAAGATTATAAACCGTTAAATAAAAAAGGGATATTTAAAGCCTCATTTCGTCCATCTCATCTACCTTTTCTGTATTTAGGGGCCAACAGGGACCAATTACTTTACTCTGAAATAAACGCTAAATGCTGGAGTAACTCAGCGGGCCAGGCAACATCTCTGGAGAGAAGGAATGGGTGACGTTTCGGGTTGAGACCCTTCTTCAGACTGATCACACTTGTTCAGACCCATCAGTCTGAAGGGTCACGACCCGAAACGTCACCCATTAATTCTCTCCAGGGATGCTGCCTGTCCCACTGAGTTACTCCAACATTTTGTGTGTACCTTCAATTTAAACCAGCATCTGCAGTTCTTTCCTACACAATTATCTTACTCTGTATTGACCAAGACAAGTTTCACTGAGAGCAACAAAGAAATACACAATGGCAACAACGGAAAGTATTACAACTCATTAATGCATAATGTAGTACAATGCCAAGGTTAATGTTATAGCATGTAGCATAACACTGCTATAATGTGTGTAGTAATAAAACTAGAGTAACTATATTTTAAATTGGGTAAATAGGGAGTACTGCATTGTTGGAGGAGTAATCATTGAAATGAAATAATAAGCCAAGGTCTAATGATCCCTCTCGGGTGAATGTAAAAGATACAGTGATACAATGCTGAATAGACTGTGGATGTAGATTGGGGATCTGAGTGGTTGGAAAGTGGGGTAAAAGGGAATCTGGGCAGGAGTTTGCAGTTGCCAGGAAAGAGGATGGGAGACAGTTGTTGGGCAAAAGGCAAGAAGGATAAAGTTGGGCAGTGCCTTTGCAGTGGAAAGAAGTGTTCAGGTTCCCATCATATTGGTCAATTGAGAGACAAAGAAGCACTCTAAGTGGCACGTACCCATTGTCTCTGCACATATGTAATCCTATCATTAACCATCGTACCACCACAGAACCCATCTGCCCATCCTCATTCCATGGACTAGACTGGGATCAGTGTTGGAGGGTCCAAGCTTTTTTTTGTTGCTTTTGCAAAGTCATGGTTTCTCTGTTAAGTGGATTTCTGCATCTGTGGTTACCAAGAATCAATTAATGCTCTCCGTAAAATATTTAAGAAAAAAACATATTCCACTAATATTTGAGTTCCTCCATCAACTGAAAGGTTGACAAAAGTGCTGGAGAAACTCAGCGGGTGCAGCAGCATCTATGGAGCGAAGGAAATAGGCAACGTTTCGGGCCGAAACCCTTCAACTGAAAGGTGTTTGGTGCTATATTTGATAGGACAGTAATTCTCTTAGTGAAACTTGCCTTGCCTAATATAAAATAATTAGTCTATGTTGGTCCTTAAAGGTGCTAAAGAAAGGGTTGTGTGAAATTAGTTAGCTAGAAATTTTGCTAGCACTGTGTTCTGATGAAGGGTCTTTGACTTGAAATGTCAGAAAACACAGATGTTTCCTGATCTGCTCAGTTTTTCCAGCATTTTCTGTATATTGTTCCTTCACTTTGGCACATGAGCTTAGGTTCCACGCTTGATCCACATCTCTCTCTCTCTCTCTCTCTCTCCCTCTCTCTCTCTCTCTCTCTCTCTCTCTCTCTCTCTCTCTCTCTCTCTTATTCACCATTTATTTGTTTTCTATTTTCCTCTCACTTTTATAAATTTTCTCTCTCACCATCATCTCCTACTAGCTCATCCTTTCTCCCTCCCATACACTTTTTCTCTCCCTCACGTAAATCCTGTCCTTCTCTTCATAATCTTCCTCAATTAATCATAATCACCTCACTCTTTCTTTCTCCATATTTTTCTTCCTCCCTCATGTGCACCTCATCAACCTGTCATCATTCATCCTTCTTCCCTCTCCCCCTTTCTCTATTTCCCTTTCTCCCAGCTGCCTCATTCACTCTTTCATCTGCGGCAGTGCTTAAATGATAGTGAGAAGGCAGGCAGCTGTCACATGGACCATCGAAGGTTGGCAATCCAAGGAAATGAGTTGTATCAATCATGAAATATTGGTTCAGTAAGCAATATTAAATAATCCTTACACAAACACACATCTTACATCTCAACGATTTTGGCCAGTTTTAGTAATAATCTAGGAATTCTGCTCTCTCCATTTACTAAATTGCAAATGACACCACCATCTTGAACAACGATGAGAAGGAGTACAGGGAGGATAGGTAGCTTTGTATCATGGAATCAAGTCACAGTTTAAGGATAAGGGGGAAGTATTTTAGGACCAAGATGAGAAAAACATTTTTCACACAGAGTGGTGAATCTCTGGAATTCTCTGCTACATAAGGTGGATGAGGCCAGTTCATTGGCTACATTTAAGAGGGAGTTAGATGTGGCTCTTGTTTGCTAAGGGGATCAGGGGGTATGGAGAGAAGACAGGTACGGAATACTGAGTTGGATGATCAGCCATGTTCATATTGAATGGCGGTGCAGGCTCGAAGGGCCAAATGGCCTACTCCTGCATCTATTTTCTATGTTTCTAAGTCCTTTTTCTCAATATCAGAAAATGAAGGAGCTGGTCTGGACTGGACATCGCAGTCTGGAATGGTACTGAAGTGGATGAATGCTTTAAGTTCCAAGCTTTCAATATTACCACCAATTTGACCTCATCCAACCATACTGATGCTACGGACAAGAATGCACACCAACACCTCTACTTCCTCAGAAGATTAAGGAAATTCAGCATGTCTTCAATGACGCTTATCAATCTTTACAGATGCACCATAGAAAGCATCCTATCTGGTTGTTTAGCTGCTTGGTGTAGATCTTAGTCATGCTGCATGGAAACAGGTCCTTTGATCCAACCTGCCCATGTCAACCAAAAAGACCCATCTAAGCTCGCCCATTTGGTATGAAAATTGCTCTGTCCAAGATTGCAAACTGTTAAGCATATTCTGAACACTGTTCATTACCTCTTTTTGACTACCTGCTGTACTTATGTATGGTATGTTCAGCCTGGATAGCATGCAAAACAGAAGTTTTTCACTGTATCTCGGTATACATGACAATAATAAACCAATACCAAATACTAATACCGATAAGGATCGTCTCATGAGAATCAGTGAGAACAAAGGGAGGAAAAATATTTTTAGCCTAATATATTGGCAGGAAGAAAAAAGCTTGTAAACCTTGTCTGTGTTCAGTGGAGAGGTGCATCTTCTGGGATGATATTGCTTGCAAGCAACTGAATGATGTGAGAAAAATATATTCTCATAAGGGTATTACCCATTTAAATTTAACGACCGCTGAGGAACCTGAATGTCAAGAAAGGTTGATGGAAAAACAATCTTTTTTACACACCTTTCTTGCAGTTGATGGCAGGACCACTTCATTTTGCAATCTCATTTCCAGGTACTATGCCATTCTCAAGATTACTTTATCAACTTTGAGCATTCCATGGTTACACATTCCGAATATCAGTGCAGCGTCTCATTAACAACATCCAGTCAATGTCATGCTTATGACAATAAAGGCTAATTTACTTTAACTGATCCAGTTAGCAGGAAGGAAACACAGTGCCTTCAGAACTGCATGGCATTTCAAAGTGTTTTGTTTTCATGTGTTCACTGTTACAATGCAGGAAACAAGACAAATATTTAAAAATAGCAAATATCTGTAAGTAACATTGAGATAAAGAGCAAAAAAGGGGATTCAATTGCCAATCTCGCAAAAACAGCACAGAGGTCAACAGATGAAATTAACCTGTTTCTCTACATTGCAATATATCCAACACGAGTAATTTTGTGACTTCTATTCATCCTGATGATAGCAGTGTGTTGATTTTGTAAATAACTCATTCTAAGCTTCCCCCCAGTCTAGTTTCAGTCAAAAATCACTGTCAAGCACTTGCACATCTACACGTTATTTTTGACAAAATACAATTATAGTTCCACTACTATACCTAACCACCGCGGGTTCGAACCTCATATCTGCCTGATCAAGCCCTCTTTAGCCTCGCTCAAGCAGAGACACTCCAGAAGGTCACACATTCCCAAGTGTTCTCCCAGAAGATCAACACAGGACCTCATGGGAACAGTCTTTTATAGGTCCCCGAACCTTGAGGGGCCAAGCCACATAGGAGTGGTCTCTTTACAGTCCAATAACAGATATCGATTAACCCAGTACATGATAGACATTTCCCTAACCCAATAATACAGTAACTAATACGATGTATTCAAACGGAGCTTCTGAAAGAAATCAAACATCGAAACATTTGCTCAGATATTCAAGAAACCCAGACAATGCTCAATACTTAATCCAATCAACATCTAGCAAAGTAATGCTTTGCAACATTATATACAATGTGTATGCCTGGTTTGCATTCATCCAATCCATTCCATGCAATTTGCACCTAATTGTCAGGATCTGCAGATTATTCATTCTCTTCCTGCAGCTCTTTTCTAGGTGCTAGACAAACTGGCACCATTCTGCAGCTTGTCCTATTTCTGCAGCAGGGACATTTAAATTGACCAAATAGCCTAGCAGCCCAGAAGCCTTTACTCCAATTTTTAGTGCCCTGGCCTCTCCAATTTGGCCAGAATGAACAATTTGATGTATCAGCAGTCCAATATAGTGGGTAGGTAGCACCAGTTCTAAGTTATCTGCTTAAATTGAGCCAAACCCCCTGGAACAAGTGCTGGCAGGCTTTCTATAAGGGAATCTGACCTTGGGATTCATGAACAATAGAATGTGCAAATGTAGCTGCTTTGGACTTCCACTTAGTTGTTCATTTTCCATGGTCTCTAGAAATATATCTTCCTGCCATTAAAGTCAGAGAAGAGAAAATGGTACAACAACATAATTAAAGAGCAATAGGAAACAAGTTGCTAATTTCCGAGTATGAAAATGGCCATCACTTTTTTAATACTGAAGATATGAAAGTGAATTAGGTGTCAAATTAAACTTCTTTTTATGCTTTATCTGATGGGATAAATTGCAGACTTGATTTTTTAAATCTCAAAATTTTGTAACGTTGCTACTAGTAGCCCAGAAGCCTTTACTCACTGTTAGTGTCCTGGTATCTCCAATTTGGCCAGAATTAACATTCCTTCCTTTTATCATATATGATAAACCATCATGTATGATAACCAAGTAATCAGATAACCATATATATATATGTGTGTCTATTACATTCTCCATCTATTAACAACGCCAAGATGATGATGTTTCATCCCAGAATCTTGTCAAGCTTCCCTTGTTTTCGTGGGTGTAGCTTCACAATTTCCATCTGATGAGTCTTCACCTTCACCAAGTTTTCGTGAGCGCGAATTCCCTCCATCTGTATTGTTACCCATTCTTCCATCCCTTTCTATACTCAAAGCTATAACCTATCATTCCTGAAAAAATCTGGGACAAAGCAAATTACCACTCATGTACTAATGCTTTCCCATACATTCACTGTAATTCTGCAATACTATCTCGTTTTAATTTCACTATTCTGCTCTATTATATTCTACTCTATCACTGTACTCCTATTACTATTCTGTTCTATTATATATTATTTTCTATCCTAGGATCAACACTAATCAGCTCTCTCCATATTTACACAATGTTAAATATGTATATCTGATGATGGTTTCTCATATAAATTTCAGCTGGGTTCAGTCCAGATTTCCCTATAGGCGTGACTCTTATTTAAAGCAAACCATGATGAATGTTTCAATTCAACCAAATTCAGTCTCAGCCTTCAATTTAATATTCTAAATTTCAGTGTCCATCTCATCCTTCTCATTCCAGAGCATTGTGGCCGATAACACAATTCCATTCCAATTCATGTGGAATTCCCAGCTGTTCAAATTTAATCAATCAATTTCCATTTATTGTCAATTTTATCATATTTCCAATTAAGAATGCCAATTCTAGGAAATATTTATTTCCACCTTGATAATGGAAGCCACTTTACTATCAAGGGTTAAACAATTTAGATCCAGCGGTCAAATACTTCGACTGATATCTCAACACCCATTCAATTTCTCCTAATTCAATAGACCTTCTCCAGTATTTCTTCCTTAGTGTGTTGGCATGGCTCTCAGTCCATAGGGGCTCTCTCTTATACTAGTTTCCTAACCACTGAGTACTTTCTAGATTGTTAGTATTGACTTTCCGAGGGGAACTCATAAACGTTCAGTCTACATCATCATTTTATACTACCACCTTACATTTCCTGGGTATGTCTTAATCCCTGATTCTGTCCTTTTCTTGATAGCCACTAAATAGTCCCGTTACATCTTCGATTATCCTCCTATGGGTGAGACAAGAGAGGAATGCCAGGTCATCAGTCAATTCTCTAACAATTTTTTAAGACTATATCCCATAAGCCCTTTTCAAATCAATGTATTTATAACTAAATTTAGGCGCAAAGTGAGTATTTTGCCCCGAATCACAGAGGAATGTTTATTTTCAAATTCAAATACAGTTCTTCAAAGTAGAGCTCGCCCCAATAGTCGTCATAGGTTGTCTGCGTGTTTCTTTAGGAAAGATTGGATAGGGTTAGTTTTCCTTTCCTTCACTGGTGTCAAAAGCTAGATGATGTTAAAGTTGGGCACTAGGTTGGTACCTTTTTTCTTCTTCCTGATGTCAGTTTTCAAAGGAATAGGGATACTAAGGAGCAGTTTTCTCTATCTGTTGGCCTTCCCAGATCTGTCTTAAAGGGACAGGACAGTATCATTTCCTCCTGCTTGTTGATTCCTGTTTCTGGGGAGCTACATTACCTGAGCTGTCTTCTGCCCATTCTCAAGTGGTCTGTATATTCTTTACCTCACTCCCCAGATAGTATGTTGTCGATTATACCGTCCTGCAGGCACAAACTTAGTAACAAATTAGTATAATAGCTCCTTTCCCCACTCCCATACCTCCTGCACAATAACTTGTTTCTTCTCTCCCCAGTGCCATTTCAATTCTCCTTAGTTCCCATTGCTTCTGACACCAGTTATTGGGTTCCTTTCCTTAATTTCTTTATTGCCCCTTGATTTCTCTTCCGATCTGCTATATTTTGTCTTCTTGCTGGGCACTCCTTATTCCAATGACCTGATTGTGTACAATTGTGACAAGCTCATTGATTTACAATGTTCTTTGTTCTAAGGGGTTTTCTTGGACAGTCATAAGATTGTTTACAATTTTCTTTTATGTGATCTTCAGTTTTTACTACGATAGTACATCCAATTTGTTCATTCTGGTAAATTATTTGAGAGGGTTCTAGAGTAGGGGTCATGTCCCCTCCACAATTCCTGGACGGGTTGGTATGTCGGGACTGAGAAAATGGGTTGGCTTGAGTGAACGGTGTGTGACTTCTTGGTTCCTGACATTCGGGCCATCGCTCTCTCTGTTCTCTCGGGTCCCAGTAGTCTCTTGAATTGAAGGACCTCCCATAATTCCTGTGATCTGGGATGTTTCTATATTCTCTAGGATCTCTAATTACTTAATTATCCTGGAAATCACTTCTTTGACCCCTCTCTCTCACTCGCACCCTTGTTGGACAGGCCCGAGTCCAGTGTCCCGTTCCCCCACAAGTGTAGCATTGATTAGGCAATATGGTTGGCTTTATTCTACCCCTTAGTTCCATTGGAATGGGTTCTAAATTGGGAGTGTAATTGTAATAATAATCTGATAATCTGGAACCCTAATTTCTCCCAATCAATAATTTGCTGGTATTCTGGGGATCCATGGTTCAGATTTTGGCAATTCTTTCTTGGCTATATGTTCACTTTCTCTTCTAATTACAGGATAATTTTCCTGTTTCCTACCCTCCTTCCAATATTGCCTCACAGCTCTGACCATTTGACTGGCTCGGTTCTCAGACCAGTCCCTGTTATCGGGCTTAATTGAGTCCACTACTTTAGTGGGGAGACAATTCAATAAGATAGCACAATACTGTGGGGAACTTGCTCCATTTCTGATAGTCTAAGTCACCTGATTGGTCCATATACAATTTTGAGAAACGGTGCAAACATTCGTCTGCTCCTTCACCCTTATCTGGTTTTATTTCCAGAATTCGTTTTAAATCGCTTGGTTTCTGAAACGTGGTTAGAAAGGGCCATTAAAACAGCCTCTCCTCTTGCACTAACATCGACTAATATGTTAGCCAAGGCTTCATATGTTGGGTGTCCTAGGGCTACTAGAAATTTGGTATTTTCAGCTGGAATAATTATCTGTTGTATGGTCTCCCATAAATCCTGGGAATCTATAAAAAGCAGCAGGTGACTTCTTCCTATCAGGGATTCTGTTTAGTACTGTCATTGTTTCATGGGGCTTCCACGGAGTATGGCCGTCTGTGGCACAGGGATTATTGATACTTACTGCCCTGGTCAAATCCACTGTACCCAGCCCTTCCCTTACTGTGAACTGCCTATGGGATATCTGGTTAATTTGTAAACTTTCGGTTACATCAAAATCTACCTTTGTATCTTCAATCACTGTCTCACCCTCAGATGAATCTTCCCGTTCGCTTGGAAGTTCCCGATACAGTCCAAATAAATTGTTCCTCTTTCACACTGCTCGTATGATCTGTCTAGGTTGTGGCTCACAGTAATAATCTGGCAGTTGCACTATAATCTAACATACCTTCCCTTTCTTTAAACACTGGAGCTAACCTCTTCATTCTACTTCATTCTACGGGTGCCATAAGCTACTGGACGATCTATCAATGATGAAGTGGAAAGGGTCGAAGAATCTGGTACCCCAGTATCTGCTGTTGGTAGAATCTGTTCAGATGAAGAATCTGCAGACCTAAAATATTTATTATGGACATTAGTCATACAAGGTGCTAGTGAAGCCTGGGAAACGCAAGAGGAACATGGTGGGAGCTGTGAAGTCCCACTAGCCTTAACATTTGTCCATTCTTCCAAATATTCATCGTCTTCCTCCTCGAAGTCAGTACTAAACCATCGGATCCCTAAACTTTAAATTTTACAGAGACTAATTTCCTTCCAGGAGATCTGCCTTTTCCCTGTTCCGTGTGTTTCCCTTTATCTCCACTCCTGTCCTTCCTACTGCCTGGAGGTTGATCTACATCACTTTCTTTCAGTTCCATTCCAAATTTACCGATCGCTTTCTCCTAATTGGCCATCCTCTTGACCTCTTTATTCGCCTTCCATTCCTCATAATATTTTTCTCCATAACCCTATTAATTATTTTGTTATTACTGTGCTGCCAAATAATCTGTTCTATGTATTTTATCCCTTTTACTGTTCTAATGCCCCCCCCCCCCCCCCCCCCCCCACCGGCGGCCATAGCTTGTTTCCTAATTTCTTAGTTAACGCTCCTGATAAATCTAGAATTCCTAAATCTTCCACTCCTCCCTTTTAATCCCTAAATTATCAAGCTCGCTCTTGAACAGTGGCTAATGGCTCCAAAGCCTTTGCAGCTTCGCAATTCTTTATTCCTTTGCTCCACCAATCCTACTAATCCTACTCTCCTATTCAATTTCTTCCCCTATCTCCCACAAATCCACACCCTTTAAACCTTACAATTTCCACAATCTCCAATCATTCAAAAGATCAGAGTACTCCAGGGAACAATCAAACACGTTCGAACACAATCAAACACCTTCTCGCAACTCATTTAACCCTCAATCAAAACACGTGAAAACGAGCTCCAAACGTCCTTTAGCCTAGGGACTCCCTTCAGAATATTAGTAAATCACTTAGATTTGTATCTTAATTTAATTGTGCCACAATTAATTTTATGATGTTCAATTATTTATTTTCAAGGCGCTTTCCAGACTAGGTTCAGAAACCTACCACCTTTCCTAGTAATTATGCTTCTAATTCATTCCAGCTAACACCTTTAATTTACATAAATGTGGGAAGTGCAAATGAGGAAATAGTCTTCTGAAATCAATTCAGTGATCATTATCTCATCCGCCTCCAATCAATTTTCGGCTTCACAATTGTAGTGGAAGATTTTTCTGAGCATTTTCCAATTATTAGGTGAAAGACAATGCCAAGCAGGACTGGATCACGGAGAATTGTAAAAGGTAATTCTGGAAGATTTAAGGTTTTGATGCAGGTACGTGAATCATTATGCAGGCCATTCATGGGTTACAAACTCCTGACCTCTGGGAATGCATAGATACGAACAAGCTCCCATTATCACTCTTGCCACTTTTAGTAATTGTTCTATCTGATCACACTTATATTTTTTTGATGCCATTCATTGCAGTACTGTGAAAGTACAATTACCATATCAAATTTTTTTTTTGTGTTTTCCGGGTTATGGACAAAATCGATTTCTAAAAGAATAGACCCCATTCATTACCTGTATATTTCTTTCAGGGAATTAATTTGTTAAGATCACAAAATATTCCTCTATTCAAATAAAAGCTCAAAGTAGTTTTGCCCTAATATATTGAACAGTGACACCAGCACATTGGCCCAATTAAGTAGAATTCCTAGTAAACCATTGGCATTGCACAATATGATGAACATTCAAGACCAACACCAAACAAAAGGTCAGGATTCCTCTTGGCTCTCTGCATGTTGCTAATCTCACAGCCTATTTATGCTTTCTTAAGTGCATTATGCAAAATCCTGTCAATTGTATTGTAAAACTGTTTCCTTGGTAATGGTTGCTGGTTGAATTTAATTGGTTTTTAACCATTGTGACAAAAATTAAACCTTGTTGCAGGCATTTTTCAGTCTTAAATATGATCTGCACTCCGACAATCCTGGCGTAAGCCTCCACATTCGGCTTGGATGACAATCATGAAACCCAATCAACCATCTGAAACAAAGCCTCCCTCGAGTGCTATTTTTAAAAAGTTTTTCTTAGGATCTGGTTGTCTCTGACAAGGATTGAAGAAGGGTCTCAACCTTAAACAATACCCATTCCTTCTCTCCAGAGATGCTGCTTGGCCCACTGAGTTACTCCAGCATTTAGTGTCTAACTTTGACTCTATTTCCCATCCTTAGGAGGTAGTTGTACTCTGTCTCCTTAATATTTGCAATCAAATGTGATATAGGCTTTTCTCTGGTTGAGAATTTCAGGCATATAGAGTCGCACAGTCCTACAGCACAGAAGCAGGCCCATCAGCCCAACTAGACCATGCCTACCAAGGTGCCGATCTAAGCTGGTCCCATTTGCCCACAATTTTAGTTCATATCTCTCTATAATTTTTTTCCTTTGATATAAAGAAAGTGTACAAATGTCTTTTAATGTTTTTTATTGTCTTAACTACTTCCTCTGACAGCTCATTCCAGATACTCACCATCCTCTGAGTGAAAAAGTTGTCCTCAGGTTCCTATTAAATCTTTCCCACTCTCACCTGAAACCTATGTGCTCTGGGTTCTTGATTTCTCCACCCTGGAAAAAAAGACTGTGCATTCACCCTATTTCCATCATGATTTTAAACACCTCCATAAGATCACCCCTTAGCCTCCTGTGCTCTGAGAAATAAAGTCCTAGCTTACCCAATCTCTCCCTGTAGCTCAGGTCCCTGAGTCCAGGCAACATCCTTGTGAATCTTCTTTGCATCGTTTCCAGCTTAATGACATCCTTCCTAAGGCAGGGCGACCATAAAAATGAACACAATATTCCAAATGCGGCCTCACCAAAGTCCTTGTACAAATGTATAAAAAGTCCATATTGACAACGTCTGCATCCTTGCCCTCGTTAACTTTCTTGGTTACTTCCATCAAAGAAATCAATCAAATTTGTGGACATGATCTCCCACGTACAAAACCATGTTGACTATCCGTAATCACCCTCTGTCTGTACAGATGCATATATACAGTGGCTTGCAAAAGTATTCATAACCCTTCAACTTTTCCACATTTTGTCACATTACAACCACAAACGTAAATTTTATTTTATTGGGGTTTATATGTGATACACCAACGCAAAGTGGCGCATAATTGTGAACTGGAAGGAAAATGATACATTGTTTGCACATTTTTTTACAAATGAAAAACTGAAAAGTGTGGCGTGCAAAATTATTCAGCCCCCTTTACTCTGATACCTCTATAAAATCCAGTGCATCCAATTGCCTTCAGAAGTCACCTAATTAGTAAATAGAGTCCACTTGTGTGTAATCTAATCTCAGTATAAATACAGCTGTCTGTGATGGCCTCAGAGGTTTGTTAGAGATCATTAGTGAACAAACAGCATCATGAAGCCCAAGGAACACACCAGACAGGTCATGGATAAAGTTGTGGAGAAGTTTAAAGCAAGGTTAAGTTATAAAAAATATCCCAAGCTTTGAAGATCCCACGGAGCACTGTTCAATCCATCATCCGAAAATGGAAAGAGTATGGCACAACTGCAAACCTACCAAGACATGGCCGTCACCTAAACTGACAGGCCAGGCAAGGAGAGCATTGATCAGAGAAGCAGCCAAGAGCCCATGGTAACTCTGGAGGAGCTGCAGAGATCCACAGCTCAGGTGGGAGAATCTGTCCACAGGACAACTATTAGTCGTGCACTCCACAAATCGGGCCTTTATGGAAGAGTGGCAAGAAGAAAGCCATTGTTGAAACAAAGCCATAAGAATAATGTCCCGTTTGCAGTTTGCCACAAGCCATGTGGGGGACACAGCAAACATGTGGAGGAAGGTGCTCTGGTCTGATGAGACCAACTTTGAAGTTTTTGGCCTAAATGCAAAATGCTATGTGTGGCGGAAAACTAACACTGCACATCACCCTGAACACACTATCCCCACTGTGAAACATGGTGGTGGCAGCATCATGCTGTTGGGATGCTTTTCTTCAGCAGGGACAGAGTTGATGAGAAGATGGATGGAGCCAAATACAGGGCAATCTTGGAAGAAACCCTGTTAGAGTCAGCAAAAGACTTGAGACTGGGGTGGAGGTTCACCTTCCAGCAGGACAACGACCCTAAACCTACAGCCAGAACTACAATGGAAAATGTTTCTAGATCAAAGCATATTCCATGTGTTAGAATGGCCCAGTCAAAGTCCAGACCTAAATCCAATTGAGAATCTCTGGCAAGACTTGCTGTTCACAGATGCTCTCCATCCAATCTGACTGAGCTTGAGCTATTTTGCAAAGAAGAATGGGCAAAAATGTCAGTCTCTAGATGTGCAAAGCTGGTAGAGACATACTCCAAAAGACTTGCAGCTGTAATTGCAGCAAAAGGTGGTTTCTACAATGTATTGGACTCTAGGGGGGCTGAATACATTTGCACGCCACACTTTTCAGTTTTTTGTTTGTAATAAAATTTGGAAACCATGTATCATTTTCCTTCCACTTCACAATTATGCACCACTGTGTTGGTCTATCACATAAAATCCCAATAAATACATTTACATTTGTGGTTGTAACGTGACTAAATGTGGAAAAGTTCAAGGGATGAATACTTTTGCAAGCCACTGTATCTTATCCCTCAGATTCCTCTCTTCAGTAACTGACCTACCACAGATGTTAGGCTTATCTATATTACAAAAATTCTGAACTTGACCACTTCCTGTTGTTCTGTATATTGATTTTAGAAAAAAAAGCTGCCACTTACGGCTGTGATTTTTGGCCATCTTACTCAGAGTCCCCCTCCGCTGCGCACGGACAGGAGGATTTTTCCCATCGATTAAAACTAACAGAGTTATTAGTGTTTAAAAAATGTTGAGATTCTCTCTCCTGAAGGCCATGCCCCTTTCCGGGGGACTATAAAACCCGGAAGTGTTGAATGCCTCAGTCAGTCTCTGCAAGATGGGGGGAGTGAGAGGATCACGTCTCTCAGTATGAGCTGTGAATAACACTGAACACATGTCTACTAAACTGTGAATGGTTTTACTGACCTGTCAGTACCCTTAATGTGGTTTGAAAATTTAGTTTGGAAATGCTAAAGCTGTGCTGCCTTTGGTTTGAAAATGCTAAAACTGCTCTATCAATTTCATTAATTGATAGAGCAGTTTAAAAAAAATAATAAATTCTCGGGAATATTTGAATTAGAAACTGGCTAATGTCATGTTTTCAGTTATAGAATGAACCACTCCTCATGCCTCTATGTTTATATATGGTTTGTGGGATTGGTGAGGATATGTTATAACTGAAATTTGGAAACATTCATTAGTTCGCTCTATCAGTATCCCTTCCGCACCTTAAATAGTTGACCCCCCCCCCCCCCCCAACCCCCACCCTCCTCACTGGCCACCAATATTGGAATTGGTGGAGAGGTGGAATATTGCGTTGGGGGACCAGCCCTCCAGTGTGATGCTGGGACCCAACAGGTCCCACTTAGTCTATTTGATCTATAGATCTCAGGCTGTTCCTTGCAATCCTTCTCAAATAGCGGCACACAATTAACCCGTCATCTGGCAACTCTCCCGTGTCTAAGCGATTGATGCACATATCTCCATCAGAGCTCCTGCAATTTCATAACATGTCCCAATTAATGATGAAGAATTTCACAATTTGCACATAAGTAGATTGGAGTTGAACTTCTACGTGCTAGGTTCCCATGCTCCTTGGTTCAAGGTGAGATTGTCGCTGGAATTCCTAATGGAATCTTTAGTGAGTTGTTGTCATTTTTTACATACTGACCCGATGTTACATTTGATTGTGGAGTGGTCAGCTATTTAAGGTGGGGCGGAAGGGATACTGAGAGAGGGAACTAATGAATGTTTCCATAAACTTCAGTTATAACATATCCTCACCAGTCCCACAACAAAATAATATTCAATATAAACATAGAAGCATGAGGAGTGGTTCATTCTATAAACTGAAAACATGACATTAGCCAGTTTCTAATTTCAAATTTCCCGAGATTTTTTTTTTTTTTAAACTGCTGTATCAATTTCATGAAACGGTCAAATTATCTGGTACATTTGTGCTCAGGAAGGTAAGAAATTTATCTCAGGAATTCATTCACATCTGGATTTTTATTTTTATCAAAGTAAATGACAAACGTGCACACGATTGGCTTTGAATTTACTGATCATATGCACCAATATAAAATTAATTATATGGACTTCCTGAAAATACATTAGAAATCTGAGGTAAGGACTTCATTCTGGCAGTTTCATTTGTCTTAGTTGAGACTGAAAGTTTTTGTTAGATACTTAAGCGTGGAAATCTAATCACATGGCCAGTTACTTAAAGAAAGCCTCATTTAATACATCTACTTCCTTAGAAGGTTGAGGTAATTCAGCATGTCAACAAATACTCCTCTTAAACTTCTACAATAGAGAGCATATTGACTGATTGCACGCGGCCTGGTTCGGCAATTTTTAACACTCAGGAATGAAGAGGATTTGCAAAAGTGGTGAACACTGCCCGGTCCATCACAAGTATGATCTCCCTCCCTCAAAGAGATCTACAGGAGTTGCTGTCTCAAAAGGCTGCCAACATCAGGGACCTATGTCACCCTGGCCACGCTCTCATTTCACTCTTGCCATCAAAAGAAGGTATAGGGCTGAAAACTGTAATGCCTATTAAACCTATGTAAAACCTATGTTAAAACTGTAAATGCCAATTAATGCCTATGTTTATGAAAACTGTTAAAGAAGGAACTGCAGATGCTGGAGAATCGAGGGTGCACAAAAGGCTGGAGAAACTCAGCAAGGTGCAGCAGCATCTAAGGAGCTAAGGAGATAGGCGACGTTTCGGGTCGAGACCCTTCTTCAGACTTTATGTAATGCCTATTTTGCTTCGGAAGTCCACGTGAGTGACTACGTGAGAAGCGGGGGGGGGGGGGGGGGGGGGGGGGGGGGGGGGGGGGGGGGTGGGGGGGGGCCCGCCAGGCGCATGCGGTCATTACATCCGCCGCATGTTGCACTGAACGGGCTGGAGGGCACAGCTCCACCAGGGGTAAGTAGGAACTTCTAAGGTAAAGTGTTTTAAAAACTTTACTTAGAAGTATTTCCACTCCGTAAAGCTGGCTCGAGCAGTCAGTAGGATGGGGAGGTTGGAGCTGTCACTTCCGAAGATCCGTTCTTAGCGTGGGGTGCAGGGATTCACCAATGTTTGATCGGGTTCTGGGAGATAAGCCGCGGCAACGCCAGTTCCGATGCCGGGTGCCGGGGTTTTACCGGCACAGTTTAAAATAGCGCGCTAATTTTCCTACTACCCATTTGACAAAAGGCAGGCCAACCTGGAATTTGGCTTTCAGATGAGCCTGTCCGTTTATTTCCAAGGGTGCTAGCAGTACTGAGGCTTGCTCCTAGCCCATGAAAAGGCATATATAAAGGTCTCAGACCTGGGTTCCCCTCTGACAACAATGGTTGGACTCTTCCCCTGACATAGAAGAACTGTGGGGGAGTTGGAACAATGCAGCTGATGCTCCAACCCTTCATTACTATAAGGGGTCCTAGGGCCAGTAATGTCCCAAAGGGCCATACCAAGACCTACTAGGGAGGTCCAAGATAGTGGGGGGTTCCTTCCAGCACGGTCTTATCCGTTTAGAACTGGGGGAGGCCTCCCTACTATATGATTTGTTAGAATGGGCAGATTGCAGCTGACCCTGATGCTGGTGCCCCTGCTCATGTGCAAACACCAGCGCGCACAGAGCCCACGCGCCCGGGTGTCTCAGAAATGGCACGAGTTGCTATTCCGGGGGGGACTGGTGAGTCAATGGGACCAATCCCTTGCCAGCGGTAATCAATTATGCATAGCCCCGAGGGCTGGGGGGCCGGGGGGGGGCCTTGGGGGGGGCTTGCGCGGGGGAGGGGGGGGGGTGGGGGGGGGGGGGGGGGGGGGGGGGGGGCCGGACCGGGAGGAATATTGTATTTTTTTTTTTTAGGTGGGGTATTGTAAAAAAAGAAAAGGAAAAAAATAATATTGTGTGTGGATTGGGTAGATTTATTTGTGGGTTCAACTGGGTTGGGAGGTAGGTTATGAAGTGGGTTAAAATGAGAAAACAGGTTCAGTCGGGGAGGGCAGAGGGGTGGAGTGGGTATCAAGCAGAATAAGGGGCGGAACTATGAAGATTGGGGAACTAGGGACAAGGGTACTATCCATTTCCTCAACCACAACAGAATGGTTTTGGGTATTTTATGCATGCTTTTTTTCAGAGAAAAGGGGCATCAGGTATATCCATCAGCCAACCACGAATATCAAAAATTGTGCTTGCTCTATTAGGGCGACTAATGTACAAATCGCCTGAATTATGGTTTGGAAGGGAACCTTGTCAGGAACATTCGTGAAATTCAATGATTGAGGTCAAAGCAATTGCGTAATGTATCAACAGTTCTGGACCACCGCTTCACAACCCTGGGTTAATACTGAAGGTAAGATCCAGGTGGCGGGCTCAGCTGGGGCAGGCCAGTGGGGCAACAAGGGTACCCACCTAGACAGACTGGCAACAATCCCAATATGAAGCAAGAACAGCTTTACAGGTCAACTATAGAGGTAACAGGGACCATCCTTTAACGAGAAAGTTTTCTGGTGGCCAATTCTCCTATTGGAGGTTTATTACAAATGTTTTCTAATAATGGTGCTGAAAATGTTTGATATGTTTTATACGAAATACGTGTCTCACTCTCCCCATTGAGTTGTTATCTCAGGATCAGATCCAACTCAACAGCACAACCTAATAAAAATGTGGATGTTTTTCTCGCTAAGAGCCTGAAACAATAGATACTGGTGATTGATAAAGCCATTAATCATCCTCCACAATTGTGTAATATTTCCCCAAATCCAAACAGATGGGGTTGTAAAGTAATTCCTCATCCTCAATCTTAATGCTGTACTGCTAAACACCTGCTAACACAGGCAGTTTTATGTGGCAACTACTGGTTGCAAGATATGTATTATTCACTGCCAATTCATGCTCGTATCGCAGGTACATGTAACTTTTAATGGGATGGCACAGCTGTGCAATACAAAGCATTGACTCCCGGGATTAAGTTCAGCACCCAGGCAATTTATTAATTTGTTAAAACCTGTGCAGGTGCTATTCCAGCCCCTCATCACATTATAATTGCTTATTTAGCTGAATTCTTATTATCAGCAAACACTAAAGAGTCCAGATGAAGAATTGGTGCTTGAGTCATTATGGTTGCCTCACATCCAACTTAATCCAAGTTACAAGCCAACCCAAAATATTGAGTATTGGGGTTTTTCCTTATTAAAGTCCGTTTCGCTATAAACAAGTAACATTACCAACACTAAGGTTTGTCGATATGAGGATGTCTTGTACTTGCCTCCCACAAAACCTACCCTCCCATCCAAATGACGCTACGGTCATTGTAAATGGGAAGCAGGTTCCGCAAGTACATTCGGGCCTTTGCATTATCAACATTCCCAGAGAGCATGAGAACATAATCAATGTGCAGGCCAATTTCATCCGGGTTATCCAGTTACCAACCAAAGCATCCTCACGAATTGCAGTGGTGCCATCTTGTTAATGTTAATCCTCCCAATAACATTTTGTGTACTAGGCTTCATCCCTAATCTTCAGACTGATGTCAGTGCTCTCGTGATGGGGGGCTACGGACACCGAGTCCTACTGTGGGGTCGCTGCATGATCACGAGGGTTGATTCAGCCGCACAAAGGGATAAATATTTCCTTATCGGGCATTTTATGGTCAAAGGCATATTTGCTCCTCAATGAAGGCTTTACACCATTCAACTCCGATTGATAACATCACAGCAGTGGGCAGATATGAATCATATGGAGGAGGAGCACGATCAGTATCATGTCGTTATCTGGGTACCGTAATGTTGGATTGGTGTAGGTCAGGCATATCGGCGTTTCTCCATTTGATTCACCACCTATACTAGTGGTGGCCGACCATAGGTTTTTTCGTACCTTTCATGCAATATAGAGTGGATGTTGAAATCTAAACTTTGTCACACAATGGCTCCCTCAATTTGGGTTTGCCAACCATTGATCTGTTCCATCCAGATTACATCACCATTCCCTAATATGTGTCATGGGAACAGAATCCAGGGCCAGTTGTCAGGGTGCAGTCTCGTTACATTGGGGCACTAAAAGCTTTAGGCAATTCCTCCATTTATTTTCATCCTGACTGTCTCACCACAATAGAGCGAGACTCCGCCACAGGTGTTTTGGTGGTCCCAGATTGGCCAACACAACCAAGGTTCCCCTTAGTGTTTCAATGTGGTTCAGTCATTCATGATGAAGTCCCAGCTGCAGTAATTTTTCTTGGTGCCTGGTTACATGAGCAAGGTCACCCTTTTACATGACCGATTAATTGTTGGTCTGCAGTTCTGACCAGACATTTTCCAAGGACTAGATTGTTCAACAGGGCATGTGGTTCCACTGCTTTAATGTTTAATTTGCAGCTGGCAAATAGCAACTCAAAAAACAATAATAATGGTTCACATAAAGAAAAGGGAACTGTTCTGTTGTACTATGCCAATATGTCTTATCATAATGCAAGCATAATGTGATGTGTTTTGGAGTTCCTTGCCGAAGTTGCATTTTGATGAGAACTGCTTATAGTGACATTACCATGGCTCGAAGTGCGTTTCCTCTTATTGCGGGCATCTTCAGAAACAACATCCCCTATTGGGGTCTCATCCGTTTAGTTACCCCATGTATATTAGGACTTTTTTTAATAAAAACCCTCCAGAAACCGGCAATACAGAAATCTGGGACATCACTCGCTGTTCTCACAATGCTTCGCCAATGGGCTCCAATTACTTCCATAATTTATGCAGAGCTTAACTCCTTGCTGTGTTAATACAATAACGCGGGTTTCAGCACAACTGTAGCAAACATTACAATTTCCTTACGAATCCTGGTATGCATTTGTCTTTCAATGACATTAACTTCTATGTTTAAATTTAATTAAACAAAGCAGGCCCGTCTGGGTGGAATCCACGTGAAGTTTAAAGCCTATCTTGTAGCCAAATGTTTAATTGTAATTACGCCAATATTATTACGGTACAAGAGTCCCAGAGGTTCTGAGACAGGACTGGCCATTTATCACAAAAAACATATAAAAAGGAGTGTAGCACAACTATTCTACATGGTTGAAACCCAGGTTCTCGATTATGCTGGAGTCCCGAATTCCTTCTTTAACTCTCACTCCACCGAATCTCCGTGGCGAAGGCTCAGGACTGCCGCTAGAACCAAATCTTCGAGGCCGCAGGATGGGTCCCCCCTCAGAAGCAACTTTTTTCTCCATTTCTGACAAACCTGTACAACCGTGCCACGGTTTTGGGCATGCTGTTTTTGAGGGGTTCCATTTAATCATTTGCTTTGTTCTATCCTTGTTTGGAATTTCCCTGAGACCGGGGGTTATACAGTGTTTTATATTGTAACAATAGTTATTGAATAATCAAACAATGTTCAATATATTATTTATTCCCTACTGTCCAACCGAAGCAGATTTGTCCGTATGGTGTGCATCCCACGGCATGGAATATACAGAGCTTTGAAATCTTCACGTATCCCCACCTCACGGGAACTCCGAATAAAACATAGTAAATAAAACGAGAACCTTTACATTCGAATTTTGTCCTTATTTTATGTGAGTGAAGTTAGGATTACGTGCCCTCCGCTCCCATCCTCATAATCGAAGAGAACATCCCTGGTAGTTCTATCTTCAAAAAGCCTTACTATTACTCGGCTATTTGTTTTCTGTGATTTCACGTCGCTGCTTTGAAGTATGACACGCATGGCCCTGGGCGGGGCTTCTCACATCAATCCCGCAACGTCACTCCTCATAAAAAACAGGATCAAAAAATTTTGAACTGGTATCGTTCTCATTTTGTCTTAACGATTGATACACTCAACCTCCAACTGAGCTCCCAAATTAATGACTGAGGGGGGATGGGGGTGTGGGCTGTGGCACAAGTATTGTTTGTTTTTTTGTTAGGACTGAACCTTTTTGTCGGTTGGTTTTGTGATGGTGTTTTTAAGAGTACTTGTTACATACCTGTTGTACTGCTGGCAAGAAGAAGGGCAGTGTTCTGTTTTTCGGGCCCCCACCTGTTTTTAGGGAGGGCCCCCCAATGTACGAGACTGCAACCTGACAATATAACACTCTTGCGTGTGAGCATTCTTCAATTTCTTCAGCAAACATTAACAGCAGAGTATAGCTCAGGGAGACCTGGTGCCGCCAGACAGCTTTCTATAAAAAGACACGTAGCAGCCACAATAAGCCTCAGGAGACACTGTCTCATTTTGTCGTTCAGGCCCCAGCAGCAGTTGTTGACCCTTGACACACTATCACCACAGTTAACCACTGTGGGTCCTCTCTTTAGGATTAGTGATGAAGTAATTTCCCAGAGTTTCATTTCAGTTCAGTTCTTGAAGTTGTACATGTGCCCATGCACAGCAGTCAGCAAAGCATAACACAATTGAGAGTGCAGACTTCTCAATAGCCATGAAGGATAAGTGCGAATTTCAGCCTGGGTTCATTTGGAAACTGTAGTTAATTAATCCTTGTCTCTCGGAAAGCAATTTTGCCATGTACCAATGAGTTGTACTAATATGGTCCTAGTGTCCATAAAATTACAGGTTGAGAAATCATAGTTTTTGTAAACACTGGTGCCTCACTGAGCTACAGCCAGGACTGTCAAAATAGGTAAAGGATTTTTTTATGTTCATTCCATATTCCTAGTTTTATTTACATTTCAATCAAGTCCTTTATTATCTGCTAATAGTCACTAGAGGAATTGTAATGATTACTGTAACAAAAACATCCATTTCTACACACCCTGAGTCAGACACCTATTGTCGTTTCCAGTCACACGTCAAAGACTGAGCACAGAGGTAACTCACTTACAATCCATGTTGAAAACCATGGGGGGCAATTCATTTCACAGAGACTGTAAAGGTCATTTTGGGGGAAAGCCACTAGGGGAGAAACATATAGAAACATAGAAAATAGGTGCATGAGGAGGCCCCATTCGCCATGCATGTGATCATGGCATGATCGTCCCCAATTCAATAACCCGCCTGCCTTGTTCCTCTTAGCCGTGATCCACTAGCCCTTAGAGCTCTATCTAACTCTCTCTTAAATCCATCCATGATTTTGCCTCCACTACCCTCTCTGGCAGGAATTCCACAGATTCACAACTCTGTGGGTGAAAACGTTTTTTCTCACGCTCTCAGTCTAAATGGCCTGCCCCTTGATTCTAAGACTGTTGGCCCCTGGTTCTGGACTCACCCAACATTGGGAACATTTTTCCTGCAACTAGCCTTGCCTCCTTTTATAAGTTTTATAAGAGACCCCCCTCATCATTTTCGAAACTCCATGACTACAAGCCTAGTCTTTTCAATCTTTCCTCATATGACATACAACATCCCAGGGGTCATGCTCGTGAACCTACGCTGGTCACTGCCTCAATCACAAGATGTCCTCCTCAAATAGAGACCAAAACTGTACACAATACTCCACATGTGTTCTTACCAGAGCCCTATACAACTGCAAAGAACCTCAGGACTCCCTAGACTGAAATCCCTCTTGTTATGAAGGCCAACTTTCCATTACTTCTTCACTGCCTGCTGTACCCGCCCGCCAACTTTCAGTGACTTGTGTACAAGGACGCCCATGTCTCCCGGTACACCCCCCCCCCCTTGCCTAACCTTACCCCAATGAAAATAAGCTGCCCTCCTTGTTTTTGTATCATCCGCAAACTTGGCTAGTTGTGCTCCTAATTCCCTCGTCCAAATCAAATTAATATATATGGTGAACAGTTGCGGCCCCAACACCGAGCCTTGCGGCACTCTAGTCGCCCACTACCTGCCCATTTCTGAATAGGACCCGGTCACTCTACTCTTTGATCCTGTCTGCCAACCAATTTTTCTATACACGTCAACACCCTACACCCAATACCTGTGCTCTAATTTTAGTCCCCACCCAAAGTAGTACAAGGTTTCTTTATAGAGGTTGGAGAGCCCTGGATGCAAAACTGTTTTTACAGGTGTCAATGGCAAGCATCTACTGCATTTAAGCAGGGCGTTTATTTTATTCCAGTCAGAACCCTTTGGAATTCTCGACCCCCAGAAGTTGCGGTCCTGAATACATTTCAGGCTGCAGTGCACTCAGTGTGGATTAGAAGATGATTTTAAGATGCTAGTTTTATTGCGGTTTAAAGATTGCAGAGTGGAAACAGGCCCTTCGACCCACCGCGTTCCCGCTACCGACCAGCGATCACCCAGACATTAACTACCTCCATACAAGAACAAGTTACTAAAGTCAAGTAACCTACAGACCTGGCAACGTCTTTGCAGGGTGGTAGAATCCGAGCACCAGGGAAGAAAAGCCATGCGGCACGGGAGAAAGGTACACAACTCCGATACAGGCAACACCCCGTAGTCAGGATTGAACCCGATCTCTGGCAGCTGGTTCAAGGCAGCAACTCGACCTCTAATGATGCTAAGTTTTTATCTAGACAATATAAATAATGTTTGAATTTATTGATGGCATAATTGGCTACTCATAGAGTATAAAGTCATAAGATTGATACAGTGTGTAAAAGCAGGCCCTTCGCCCAACTCGCCCAAACCACCAACAATGTCCCCAGCCACACAAGGTCCCCACTTGCCGCGCCTTGGGTCCTTATCTTTCCAAACCTGTCCTCTCAATGTACCTGTCTAACGTGTTTTTCTTAAACGATGGAAAAGTCCCCCTGCCTCAACTACCTCCTCGGCAGTTTGTTTCCATACACCCCACCACCTACAGTGGCTTCCAAAAGATTTCATACCCCTTGAAACTTTTCCACATTGGGTCACGTTACAACCAAAACGTAAAGTTGATTTTATTGGGGGGATTTTATGTGATAGACCCACACAAAATGGCGGCATAATTTGTGAAGTGGAAGGAAAATTATATATAGTTTTTTCAAATTCGTTTTACAAATAACAAACTGAAAAAAGTGTGGCGTGCAAATTTTATTCAGCCCCCTTTTAACTCTGATACCCCTAAATAAACTCCAGTGCGACCCAAGTGCCTTCAGAAGTCACCTAATTAGTAAATAGTGTGTGTAATCTAATCTCAGTATAATACAGCTGTTCTGTGAGGCCTCAGAGGTTTGTTAAAGATCATTAAGTGAATATAACAGCTTCATACAACCAAGGACACACACCAACAGGTCTAGGATAAAGTTTGTGGGAGAAGTTTTAAAGCAGGGTTAGGTTTATAAAAAAAATATCCAAAGCCTTTGAAAATCCTCACGGAAGCACTGGTACAATCCTTCATCCGAAAATGGAAAGAGGTAATGGCACACCTGCAAACCTACCAAGACATGGCGACCAACCCTAATCGTGACCAAGCCGGCAAGGAGACAGTGATCAGAGAAAGCAGCCAAGAGCCCATGGGAACTCTGGAGGAGCTGCAGAGAAACCACAGCTCATGTGGGAGAATCTGTCCACAGGTCAACTAATTAGTCGTGCACATCCACAAATTTCAGCCTTTTAGGGAAGAGTGGCAAGAAGAAGCCATTGTTGAAACCAAGCCATAAGAAGTCCCGTTGGCAGTTGTACCACAAGCCATGTGGGACACAGCAAACATGTGGAAGAAGGTGCTCTGGTCTGATGAGACCAAAATGACGTTTTTTTGGCCTAAAATGCAAAATGCTATGTGTGGTGGAAAACATCACGCACCTCACCCTGAAACCACCATCCCCACTGTGAAACATGGTGGTGGCAGCATCATGCTGTGGGGAGGCTTTCTTCAGCAGGGACAGGGAAGCTGGTCAGAGTTATGGGAAGATGAATGAGGCCCAAATAACAGGGGCAATCTTGGGAAGAAAACCTGTTAGAGTCTGCAAAGACTTGAGAACTGGGGTGAGGTTCACATCCAGCAGACAACAACCCTAATCAACAGCCAGAGCTACAATGGAATGGTTAGAGTCAAAGCATAGTCCCATGTTGTTTAGAATGGCCCTGTCAAAGTACCAGACCTAAATCCATTGGAATCCTCTGGCAAGATCTTTGAAAACTGCTTGCTCACAGACGCTCTCCAGCCAATCTGACTGAGCTTTGGGCTATTTTGCAAAGAAAAATGGGCAAAAATGTCAGTCTCTAGATGTGCATAGCTAGAGACAAACCCCAAAAGGCTTTGCAGCTGTTATTGCACGAAAAGGTGGTTTCCAACAAAGTATTGAACTCGGGGGGCTGAATACTTTTGCATGCCACACTTTTCAGTTGTTCATTTGTAATAAAATATGAAACCATGTATCCATTTTCTTCACTTCACAATTATCACCACCATTGTGTTTGTCTATCACATAAAATCCCAATAAAATAACATTTACGTTTTGTGGTTGTAACGTGACAAAATGTGGAAAAGTTTTAAGGGGTTATGAAAAACCTTTTGCAAGCCACTGTAGTGTGAAAAAGTTACCCTTCTGATTCCTTTAAATCTTTTCCCCTTCACTTGAAATCGATGTCCCTCTGGTCCTCGATCCCTTACTCTGGGCAATATACTGTGCACCTATTCCTCTCATGTATTTGGTATCCCTCAATAAGATCGTCCCTCATCCTCCGGTGCTTTCATAGAATAGAGACCCAGCATACTCAACCTCTTCCCTATAGCTTCCCACCCTCTAGCCTGGCTACATCCCTTGACAGTTTTTGTGAACCCTTTTCAACTTGACAATATGGTTCCTGGTGCCCCAAAACTGACCCACAATATTCTAAATGCATTCTCACCAACGTCTTATAACACTTAACCATGCTTTCCCAACTTCTATTCTCCAATACTCTGACTGAAAGCCAAAAAGCCTTTTTTTTGCCCACCTTATCCTACCCGTGACCCACCCTTCAAGGAACCATGCACATGTACTCCTAGATCCCTCTGCCTAACAACACTACCCCAGAGGCCCTACCATTGTTACTCTTAGTCCGGCCCTTGTTTCGACGGTCCCAAAATGCAACACCTCCACACGTTACTGTTTAAATTACATCAACCACCCTCCCGCCCACCTGGCCAATCGATTCAGATCCTGCTGCAATCGTTCATAACCATCTTCACATCTGCAAAACCACTAACATTGTATCATCACAAAACGTGCTAATCTTGCCCTGTATGTTTCTCATCCAAATGAATGATTTAGATGACAAACAGAAACAGCCCAACACCGAACGCGAGCACACAACTAATCACTAGCCTCCAGTCCGAGAAGCCACCTTCCACCATCACCCTCACACGCTCTGCTTCCTCCATGGACCAATTTGCTATCCTTTCACTACTCTCCCTTGGATCCCACTGATCTAACCTCCAAGAGCACCGACCATGCAGATTCTTGTCGAACGCCCTTACGGAAGTCCTTGTACACACCATCTACAATCCTGCCCTCCAACTATCTTTTTGTCAAGTCCTTCAAAATAATAAACAGATTTGGAACACGACCTCCCACTTACAAAACCATGCTGCTATCCCTACTCAGCCCTTGCTGGAATATGACCAAGAGACAATAACAATAGTGCAGGAGTAAGGCCTTTCGGCCCCCTCTCAAGCCAGCACCACCAGTCGATGTCTCAGGCTATCATCCAAAATCAGTACCGCCTTCCTGCCTTATCCCATAACCCCTGACTCCACTATCTTTAAGAGCCCTATCTGTTCTCTTTTGAAATTATCCAAAGAACCGTTTCCACTGCCTCTGAAGCAGAAGAATTCCACAGATTCACAACTCTATGTGTAAAAGGCGTTTCCGCGTTCCCGGTCTAGAATGGTTTAACCTTAATCTAAACTGTGGCCCCCTGTTCTGGACCCCCGACACGGGAAAACATGTTTCCTGGCCTCAACCCTATTCAAAACCCTTAATAATCGAGTATGTTTTCAATAAATCCCCTCTCATCCTAATGTCCAGAGTATACAAAACCCAGCCGATACATTCTCTCAGCAAATGACCATCCCGCCATCCCGGGAATTAACCCTTGTGAACCTACGCTGAAGCCCACAATAGCAAGAATGTCCTTTCTCAAAAGTGGAGACCTTTCCTCAAAACTGCACAACACAATACGCCAGGTGTGGGTCTCACGAGGACCCTTAAAACCTGCAAAGGACTTATTTGCTCCTATACTCATGTTATGAAGCCAACATGCATTCGTTTTCTTCACTGCCTCCTGTACCTTGCATGCTACTTTTCAGACGAATGAACAAGGACCCCCAGATCCTGTTGTAACTTCCGCCTTTTCCACTTGAACACCATTTAGATAAATAATCTGCCTTCCTGTTTTTTGCTACCAAGTGGATAACCTCACATTTATCCACATTAAACGGCATCTTCCCACTCCATCCAACCTGTCCAAGTCCACCAGGCATTTCTCATAGCAGCCTCCTCACAGTTCCACTGCCACCCAGAGAAGAAGAGAACAAGAAGAAGGAGAACGCAGGGAATAAACTATTTCTTAGGTTTTTCTTGTGAATCCGCTCCCCAAATGAGTGTGGTCAGGGTGCATACATTGACTATGTACAGTAAATGAAGCCTAGATAACATTTTCGTTGCACCATCAATGAACTTTTACATGTGGCCACTAAGGGTACCTGGACTGACTTCCTCATTTTTCTGGAAAACGTTTGAAGAGTCCGTAATTTACTGAGGAAATGTCCACTGTTTTAAATTTCAGTGGTAAGCATAATTTAGTTTAATGAGTTAATTAGGCAGTGCCGCCACATTTGGGGTGATACAGGATGCCAGATTTAAAAACACGCATTGTCCAACATGAATAGTTTGTAATTTTGTTCCAAAACCTCATAATAAAGTATGATCACCTACTTACTGGGCACAGTCTATGCACTTGAACAGTTTTTTACTGATATCACTTTTGTCCTGGATTTTTTTCAATTGTTTATAAACTAGGAATAATTCTGAGCCGAACAGTTGCCCTTGGGGAGATTCTGCAGCTTCTGCTATGCTAGGGAACCATTACAAGGACACAATAGGCTGGAATGCCAACCCTGTTTGGATCTTCTGCGTGTTACTTTGCAACACTTCCAGCTTCCCAAGCACCTGCTCCATGATTTGCACCAAAGTTTGCCTAACAATCTGATCTCACGTTATCCGGTCAGTTTTTGTTTTTTATTGGGCCAAAGTTGATTTACTATTTTTAATTTCCTGCTCACGTGTGGCAGGCCTTGGAATAGACTGAGGATTTTGCAGCTGCCGATTCTCACACCTCTTCCACACTGAATTTACTTCATCTCAATCAGGGTCACTTGGGATAGAAAACCCACAATATCGTGTATTGGGAAGTCTCCCGGGATGTACAGGGCAAACACAATGATTTTTTTTTTTTTTTCTGGCAGTTTACAAGTTACCATGTTTCATTTTTTGAAAATAATGTAGATTCATGTAGGTGTTTAATATGTAGTCCAAAGATTACATAAACATAGAAATGTACAGCACAGAAACAGACCCTTTGGCCATGACATCCTCCAGGGCTCGAAATTAAGCGGTTTCGCCCGGGTGGCCAATGACCACCAAGCGCTGCCCGGGCAACTCTACACACCGAGTCATTTGCCCGCTTGGCAACCATAGATACTGTTTTGTACCGAAGATAGACACCCAAAACTGGATAACATTCCGTGGTCCGGCAGCATCTCTGGAGAAAAGGAACGCGACGTTTTCTATCGGCGACGGCAGTGCGGGGCAGAAAAGATATTAGGTGTGGGTGAGGAAGGGTCAGAGCGAATGACGGCCCCGCATAGCCTGGATAGCGGCTCCATCTCCACCTCCTTCCACTACCCCGCCACGCCTGAATAACGTCCATCTGCTTGAAACCACTAACCCTTTCTTTCAAAACAAACCCTCGCCCCACCGAGGC